>JAHXMU010031908.1:0-31802 GCA_019455685.1 Philornis downsi | reverse complement strand
TTGTTATGAAGTTTGATGCTAAATATTTCCACTAGATAGTACTACATATTTATTAATATTTTTTCTGTTTTTTTTTTTTTTTGCTTTCCAACACTGGAACCGGAAAAACTTATATTTTTTTGTCATAATATGTTCGATGACATGTTTTTAAACATGTGAAATTATATATATACATTAATAACAAAAAAGTATAATTTTATCATTTTACAAGTATAGTATGCAACATAAGTTGTTTCGATGTCAATGTTAGAAAGCAGTACAAAAAAGTTGGCTGGCAATGCCACGAAAGTTTTTTACGAGCAAGCATTGTTTTGTGTTTTTTTTTTTTTTCTTTGTGAAGAGAACAAGAAGAGGTGAAGATATAATAAGAACAAAGGTACGATTTTTTAATTTAAAAAAAAAAAAAGAAAACATTTCATTGCATCGATGTCATTCTGCCGTCAGGTTAATGATAAACATTTAATGAAAATTAAGTTTATCGGCGCACTACTTTGTTGCAACATTATATTAGAAAAATTAGTTTAAGTTGTTACGTAAATTTTTGGTTGCTGCAGATTTTTTGAGAGGTTATCTGTTTCCCGGTGCAGATTATTGCTAGTACGACCAACAATTGTATTGGATTCGTGGGTTGAAATCAGTGTTGTCAATTTAGCTTTTTTGTCGCTAATTTTAGCTTTCTTTTAACCTATTTAGCGGGCGAATATTAGATTTAGCTTTAAGAATATTTTTTTTCTCTTTTTTCATGATTTTTATTTTTTCCACTAAGTATGTTATTGAAACTTATTTCAGCATGAAGTCAGAAATAATTCTACCAAAGATTACTACAGTGTTATCTAATTAGTTGTGATTCAGACTACCAGTCTTTGTAGAATATGGTCAAAACTTCTGGGTGCATTTTTGTCAAGTGGTTATCCAAATGGAAAATTTAAACCTTGAAATTTTTGTGCAGAAAGTTTCGATGTCTTCATAGTTCGTATGGATAAATGAAATGAATTTTGTTCTTAAACAAAAAAAATATATTACAAATGTAAAAGGAGTAACTTTAGTGACTTATGAGTGCTGCTAAAACCCTTCTGAAAAAATCTAATTAAATACTCAAGTTTTGTTTAAAAGTATTAAATTTCGGGTTTCCTTATTTAGTAAAAATAAATGAAAAATTAATACATTCAGTGATAAAATGTTAACATTAGTAAGAAAATGAACTTCACACAATATCTTGATCTTTTCGATCAATATTTGGAGGTTTCTGAATTCAGGTTATGTTAGTACAATTTCAACGCTTTTCAATTCTGTATACAAATCGAAACCCTTACATAATCGAATCATATATAAGGTTAGATGAAATATAATTGCGAAGAATAACCCACATTTCTTATTTGACGTTTTTTATACTGCTGTGTGCTAAGTATATAGTTGTCAAATATAATCTTCAAATCAGGATTTACTGTAGATTTTTGTAATAATTTAAACGAGTTCGGTTCGGTTAAAAGTATTAAAATCAATGACGAATTTTTCATGCAACACAATATTACTGTTTGTTCTGATGTGTGGAAAATATTCGATATATGTAAACACAGTTTATTATCTAAAACGAATCAAATATTTTTATAGCTATAAAAACCTTGTTTCACAAATATTAAAACATTCGAATCTTTAAATAAAGCAAAACTGCTAATCAAAAATTACGTTTTAGCAAAGAGATAATATGGTCCCTGGGCTTAAAAAGTGTTGCATCGCTTTCGACACTCTAATAGTAAATAAACATACTTAAAATTCTATCGTAAGGTAATCGAATCTAATGGCAAAATAGAAAGGAAAAGATGTTGACTGGATGAATATTACACTTTTTTTGTAGTTCTTATGAACTCTTAGGTAGAATTGAATTGTATATACTCGTATAGGGTGACTTTTTAATCGTAGTTTTTTTTTTAAATCGAATAAAACATTCAAATTTGGTTCATATATTAAAATTTTCTGTTAGAATCGATAAATTGGTCTTTGCCATTTAATTTTTAAAGATAATTCTGGTCCACGTAGACTAACGATTTGACATAACCCCACAAGAAAGAGTCGAGAGGCGTTAAGTCGCAAGATCTTGGGGGCCAACTCACAGGGCCAAATCGAGAGATAAGGTGCTCACCAAATTCCTACCTCAACATATCCATTGTTTCACGAGCAGTATGGCATGTTGCACCGTCCTAATGAAACCACATGTCAACCAAGTTTAACTCAGCCAATTGGGGCAAAAAAAAAAATTCCTTGTGGTTGAGTAACACATGCCCAATCGCTGAGAACGGCGACGAATTGACATTTCACGATCATCATTAACACGGGTCGCTACGGCTGCAATATTTTCTTGGGTACGCACTCTACGCATGAGAGTCGATGGTTTTTTGTCCAACAAAGTAAATTTGGTGCGAAATTTGGAGATAACAGCACGAATTATTGATTCAGCAGGTCGATTATGACGACCATAAAATGGTCGTATCAAACGATGCACATTTGTCACAGAGCACGAGTTTTGATAATAAATTTCAACGATTTGCAATCGTTGCTTGTTTATTAGTCTTTACATTATGAAATGGCAGAGTATACTGTACACTTTTCCCTTTGACAGATGACGTTTGAACGCCATTACCAACCAGTGCTGCCAATCTGAAAAACTTAAATCTTAAAAAATCACCCTATATGTATCTTATGGCGCAGGAACTTTTGCTATGACTAAAGATTCCACCTACTAAGTTTCAATTTAAAAAACGAAATGAAAATTCATATATCTCAGTTCAAACTACATCAATTTTATTAAAAAGGAGTTAGGATCTTTTTAGTTTTTTTTTTTTGTGGAAAAACTTAGTTTTTCCATTATCAAGTTCTGACAGCAGAAGTTGGAATTTTCTGTAATTAAAAATTTGTTGATAATTTTATTTTTAATTTTTGATAGACTTGATATACTCTGTCTGATATCGAAAAAAGAAATAACTAGGAGTTACAGAGAAAGTGATAAGTTATTAAGTGGGTATAAAAGACATCAAATAAGAAATGTGTGTTATTCCTCATGAATGTATTTCATCTAATCACATGTATTATGCGATTATGTATGAATGGGTTTAAAGTTGTATTCAGAATTGAAAAGCGTTGAAATAGTACGAACCTAACCTGAATTGCGAAAGTATAACACGTGGAGCAACATAAAATATTGCTCATTATTGCCACCGTGCCTGTGTGTAGCATATTTTAGCTCACAGCCATTCCTTGACACACATGCCTTCGACCTATTCCCAACATAGCTTTAAGCAATTCCGCTTATTTAAGTGTGTTTTTGTATAAATGCAACATTTACAGTGTCTCTTTCTTAACGAAAAGTTTCCGAAAAAGCAATTGCTGCAAATACTGGTGTGTTGTTTTGTGTTGCAAGCCTCTACTGCCCTGGCTACTTATGTCGTTCATGTGCTACTAATGCTTCATTAGCTGACGTTTTCGCTTATTTAATTACAAATTGGCATGTTGTTGCTTAATAAATAAATAACTGGCACAAAACAAAGAGTAATAGAAAATAACTATACGATATACACCGCAGTTGTATACACTTTGATTTATCACATCTTACTTTAGTCGCCAAGTGATAAAAATCACTGATATTAGATAATTTCATGATCGTGTAAGCACGTTTTTTTCCGTCTAGTTTTGTTTTCATTTTGTTCCCATGTTTCTAATTATAAAAATAATTAAAGTGACAAAATAAACTTTTTCGTTTATCATCAATATTTAGTTAATACAGGGTTATTCAGTTAGTGCTGTCAAACCTACCGGTGTGGCAGGGCTGTCAGCTGATAAATACCTGTCATCTGAAGTGTTATTTATTTAGTGAAAGGTTTGCCATTTATGAATATGGATTGTTTAACAACCGAAAGAAGCTTAAAAATAGTTAAAACCTACTGTAAAAGTGGTTATTCAAACGTCAGCACTTTTCGTGCATTACGGGGTGATTATGGTCGTCGTAATCGACCTACTGTGCAAGGAATTGGCAAGATTATAAAGAAATTTGAATAGATTGAATGTGTTACAGATGTGTATCATCGTACTGTACGCACTGCCGCAAATATCGCTTCTATTAGCGAAAGTGTGTGCGAACAATCCGAATTTCAATTCAGAGCGTTATGGTCGTATGATTTGTTTTATCTGAAATTGAAGACTATGAACTGTACAATATGTGGTTTTAACAAGACGATGCCATGAGCCACACAACACGGCCGATTTTGGCTTTATTGCATGAGAAGTTTCCAGAAAGCGTAATTTCACGTTTTGGCGACGTCAATTGGCCACCAAAATCATACGACTTGACGCCGTTAGATTTTTTTTGTGGGGCTACATCAAAGACCGTGTTTACGCGTATAATTCGCACACGTTGGAGTATTTGAAAACCAACATTCATCAAATTATCTCCGAGATATCGCCCGAAATATGCGAAAAAGTGGTCGAAAACTACCTTAAAAGGATCCACTGCTACAACGAATCCAAAGACAAGGTCCATAGTGGCTAGATCCATGCATTATAATGAAATAAAAAGTTTCGTCGAAATCATAGCGTGTGCGATTTAACTTTACTTTTGAAACCGAAAAATGGATAGCCCGGTATAATGTTTAAATCTGTCGTCTCTGGAGTTTGGGTATTAAATTATCGTGAGACGCTCTACCGATGACTGGAAATTCATTAACAACATTAGTATAAATCGGAAACTTTTTAAATTGAAGATCCGTAAACTTTGTCGGAATCTAAATGTAGTGTTAAATAATTACAAAATAATTAAAGTGTTTTCACTCACGTTTAAACGATGTCTCTTTAAAAAAGCTACTACTGCTGCTGCTGCTGCAGTTGCTGGTTTTGCCGTGAAATATAGTTTTGTGATGTGATGTGATGTGACGTGATGTTATATGTTTCACTACCAAATTGAGTACAAGATAAGCGAAAAGAAAACCATAACAACAAAATGGAAAAATACAAAAAATTTAGATAGTCATTATAACATTTTATTTAGACGAGACTCTATTATGGATTTCTTGCAATTACGTACTCTTTACTTATGGGTTATTAGGTAATTACGTACATACGTAGATGACAGAAATGTGAACAGAGCAACTTTATATACTTAAATAAACTTTTCATTTCATTTTTTTCGTTTTTCATGTTGTTGGAAGAAATTGGCAAAAGGAAAGAAAGAAAGAAAGACATTTAAAAGAAACTAAGATGTGATGATGAAACATTATTGTGATCGCCCAGTGCTGAGGCAAGACGACTGACTATCTCTACTTGGAGAAGATGTTACATGCGAAACTTTAAAATTATCCATTCATTGGGAAATGCAGAAGTTTTTGATTTGTTAATTTCGTCACAGATTACGTAGTTTGATTTAAACTTAAAATGCTGTGAAATATTTCAAATTGTGTACACTGTGCAAAAAATTAAAATATTTTTTGCTGATAACCCCAAACTCTAGCGAATTTTTATCAATATAAAACTCTGGCTAATAAGACCTGGGAAGAAAAATTTTTTTTTTTTTTTTGCGAAAATCGGTATTATTCACCAACAATCTCTTTCAAGAGTTATGAAAAAATAACCGTTATTTTAAATGTTTTCAAAAAGTATTTATATATATAACTATCTTCTAATCCCCCTCAGATATAATACACTTATGCCAGCTTTTTTCCAATCCTCGAAACACTTCTGAAACGCGCTTTTTGGTATCGCCAACAGCTCCTGTTTCGATTTTTCTTTTATCTCCTCAATCGTAGCAAAACGCTTTCCTTTCATCAATGTCTTCAGTTTTGGGAAGAGGATAAAGTCAGCGAAGGCCAAATCCGGTGAATACAGTGGTTGAGGAATGCTTGAGGTTTTGTTTTTGACCAAATAAACTCACGCATAAGGATCGAAGTGTGAGCTGGTGCGTTATCATGGTGCAAAAACCATGATTGGTTTTTCCATAATTCTGTGCGTTTCTGGCGAATTGCTTCGCGCAAACGGCGCATAACTTCAAGATAGTATTCCTTATTGACCGTACGATCTTGTGACAAGAATTCATGATGCACCACGCCATTACAATCGAAGAAAACAGTGAGCAAAACCTTCACATTTGACCGAACTTGGCGTGCTTTTTCGGCCTTGGACGCTTCCATTTTCCACAATTCTGTGCGTTTTTGACGAATTGCTTCACGCAAATGGCGCACAACTTCAAGGTAGTATTCCTTATTGACCGTACGACCTTGTGGCAAGAATTCGTGAGGCACCACGCCATTGCAATTGAAGAAAACAGTGAACAAAACCTTCTCATTTGACCGAACTTGACGTGTTTTTTTCGGTCTTGGCTCTTCTGGACGCTTCCAATGGGATGATTGGACTTTGGTTTCAATGTCATAGCCATACTCCCATGATTTGTCACCAATTATGACCTTATTGAGGAAATCTGGATCGTTGTTGACGACGTTCAACAGCTCCATGCGACGTTGTTTTTTGGTCAAAATTCAACAATTTTGGAACAATCTTCGCTGCCGCACGTTTCGTGCCTAAAACTTCCGTAAAAATTACTTGGCATGAGCCGAACGATATGCCAACATCATTAGCAACTTCTCTAATAGTGATTTGACGATTATCCAAAATCATTTTCTTTACTGCTTCAATGTTTTCATCGGTGGTTGACGTGCTCGGGCGACCAGGACGACCATCGTCATTGACACCTTCTCGGCTTTCCCTACACTCCGATTGGGCTATAATGGGGCAATGCTTTACAAATTTTACCGTCGATCTTTAAAAGTGCAGTCTTCTTCGATTCAGTAAAAATCATAAAAATAACCTTAAGAAATAAATCGTCAATATAGGTAGAGGCCTCGCATTTTTAATCCTGAGAGAAAATGGAGCGAAGGAAACCATTATTGAAAATATTTAAACAAAGACTGAACACATTCAATTTAAACTTTCAAAGAAATGTCAACCAAAATAACAACATGAATACATTTTTGCCAATATTAGGGGTAAGATTCTTGGCCCGTGATTTATTATATGTCAAAAATTCAATGTTTTTTTTCGTTAGTAAACTACGTTTTAGGAATGAACGAAAAACCTTTTCAAATCGTAGCACATTTTCCAGAAATGGAAATAAAAGTTCATCTGTCAGATAAAGGGCAGAAAAAATGTTTCATATTTTGCCAGAATAGGTTTAGTTTCGAACCTAATGCCGTGTTTTTTCATCTTGTAATTTCGTCTACAACAACTGGAAAACTCATCTAATACCCCATAAGGTATATATATTTCTGATTCCTGTTCTAGATCCGTAGAAAGAAAAAACTGGCTAAGTTCGTATATAATGTATGGCCTACTTATTCGGCGATGAGTCAATACAACGCCCTCTATATTCTGAAATTCAAGCGGAACAAGTTGCTACGAGTGGGCAAAATAAATTCATCATGTAAAAACTTGCCTATATAAGAACTCAATCCGCCTTTGTTATAATGAACATGTTTAGTTAATAAATAAGTGACGGAAAAGATCATCCCAGTTTATAAATGGACCTTTAAGGGAACTCCCTCAGTTTGGGTGTAGTTATTGAAAAATAATAAAAATACGTATTTTTTTGGCAAATAAACCGACAATATTGAGGAATTCTATATATGAGAAGAACGCATTAAACGATCCGGCGATGAATCGATACATCGTCCTCGATACATGCTCTGAAGTGTATCAGTTGATGGAAATGAGTTCTATAGGGAAAAACTTATTCGTACAACTCGTATATCGAATAAAATGATACTTTTTAGAATTATTCCAAAAGTTTCACCATGGATTTGTTAATTAAAAGCAATACGAGGTGCAATGTGACAAATATGGTTGAGACCTTTATAGTTATGGGCGGGGTTATTGAATAAATAAAGAAGAAAAAAATACGGATTTTTACAGATAGAATGAATTAAGTCCATATATTATTTTAATAAATCCGTACATTAATTTTGTTCGATTGAAAGCCCACGTTTAAATAACCACTTTTGTAGTAGGTTTTAACTGTTTGTACGCATTCTACGGTTGTTAAACTATCCATATTCGTAAATAGCAAACCTTTCACTAAATAAATAACACTTCATATGACAGGTATTTAAAAGCTGACAGGCTGGCGGTTTTGAAACCATTAAATGGATAACCCTGTATATGGGTAGAAGTCATTTTTAGCATTTCCACTTACGTGCAATGAGTAGGACATGGTGTGAATATACAAGTATAAACTTCGGTGTGGACGAAAGGACAGCGCTTCCCCATCTTAGCGCTTGTCTACTTGCCGTTCTATCAGTTTGTTTCATAATACGGGTACTACTTTAAATAATTCCAATTACTTGTCCTTAAAACAAATTATGGAAATTGATGTAAAATTGTGTCAAGTCAAGCAAAGCATAAAAATGTAAGGTACACTTCCAGGCTTCACACTGGAGCAACATTCCATTTAATCGATGGCATTTTATTGGACAGCATTCCAAACTGAAGCAGCAGCATTCAATTTAATCGATGGCAGTTTATTGTCAACTTGATGGAATACAATCGACAGCACTTTCATTAATTCCATGAAATTTTGTTTATTCAGTACTAAAAGTACGCTGAAATCCGCTTTGTTCCTGACATCGCGGTTGATTTTACGACTTAAAATGTCTCTTATCGAAAATGCCAGCCACTTTTTTACGATCAGATTTCAAGTGTGTTTGTAATCATGCATTTTGATCAATCCTAAGATCCGTTTTCGCTCATCAAAGCTTATAAACATTTAAACAGTTTGTTTTAATCGCATTTAATGTAATGAAGATAAGAAAAAAGTGCCCCCAGGCCACATCAACTGTCACAGATCTTAAGACATCTAATATCTTCAAAGTAGAAAGTAATCCCTCATTAGATCAAGACGATGATTATTGTAAAAATACTTAGTATATGAAATGCTGCTCTAGCAGGTTGCATAAATAACTAGAGAAAAACAAACGTTTAATCCCCAACAAATGTCACTTAGACGAAAGATTATAAACATAAACAAGCAGGTAATAATTTTAAAGTAATTACACGGGTGTCACAAATAAATTGAGCGGAAGACAGAGAGGTGAACACAGACGCACACTGTTGCCATAGCTTGCAAAGGATTTTAAGGATTAACGAACGAAAAAAAAAAAGAAATGAAAGCATCCAAACCCTCTTAACACTTGAAACGCAGTGCGAGAGATGCTTAACATGAATGGAATTGGAATGAATTGAGCCATAAAATAAAGTGAATGGAAAATAAAACCAAAAATTATTAGAAATACAAAGGAAGAGATGAGAACAGGAATTCAAAATAAATTGAATGAAATCCATTATATATAATGTTTTTTTTGTTTTATTTTTGTTTTTGTATTGGTCAGGAACTGTGATGAGTGTGCAGAGATACCGGACGGACTGAGGGGCGGACGTATGCATTTTGTTGAAACTGAGGTATTCAGTTTCTTCATTACCAACAAAGTCACGTACATGAATATAGAAGAATTGAATACAGACATGAGACGATGGGCGGATTCATGGACTCTTAGACGGGAGCAATGGTAGAGAGGCCAACCATTAAACGGACAGACGGATCGACTGTCATACATTGAATAACTCGTCACGTATACGATTGTCAATAATAACTAATTTCAACACACAAGTAAAATCCTCTAAGAGCATTTAAGTATTCCTCTTTCCCAGAAATTTAAAGAAACCAGCATAACGAAGAGGGGGAGAAACAACAATATTAATCTAAACAATAAATAAATTAATATATATATAGATATTATACGCAGCCCTACTAACAGTGAAGACGGCAAAATCTTTGAAACGCTAATTATAACAAAAATCCACTAGAGTGCCAATAGAAATGTCATTTTTTAAATTAGTTTTGGTAGTTGACACTTCAAAAACAAAATGGGCGAGTAGACGCAATAAACGCAATAATTCCCTTCACCACCAATTAGCATCACGACCACCAATACCACCGCCTTACGTCTTCATTAACCGGTTTCTTGAAAATTGCGTTTAAACAAATTCTTCACAAAAATATAAGTTTGCCAGCGTATTTGGCACTGTGGCCATTCCATTGCGGCGACTTTTAATTTTTTGTTTTGTTTATAACTTAAAATTTATGGTGGTTTTTTGTCTTTGAATTGTTTATGTGCATATTATTATCACAATAAAAGCAAATGGTTTAATAACCACCAACAAATGGTTTCTACCACCCATGGAGTGGCGTAGAAATTTGTTTTTGCCTTTAGCTGGTGTGATTAAAGAGGGCACGACTGTCAATACCATCCCCATTACCGCCATCACCTCGTCTCACGGCAAATTCTAGACTCGATTTCAAATTTAATCATATGTTCTGAAAACAGGCCTTTCTTCAATTTGTGATGCGGAAAACATAAATAGTTTTTTTTAGAGAATCTATCATTTTCTTAAGAAAAGGGGTAAATCCATCTCTATAAAGGTAATAATTAGGTTCCATCTAAAAGTGAAGAGCATAATTATATTGGTATAATATTGAGATGACAATAACATCTCAATCAATTTGGCGCATTATTTAATTAATTAATTTGGCGCATTATTTAATTAAAAGTTTTTGTTTCTAAAGGGGTGAGATTGCAGGTTCATTTTCAAAATTGCTTGAAAATAAAACGGTTTAGATTTTGCTGTTTCTTTCCATCAAACTGAAGGAATTCTCTATAACATTGAACTGATATGACCCTTTCTTAGCCCATTCTTACCCTAACCCTATAAACTATACCCTCTTGCTTGAGATGCAAGGAAATGAGTGTTCTTTGATATGGCCTTCTCGGTATTTATTGTCGTGAGTAATACTCACTTATTATAGCAAATCAATAGCTTTTCCAAAAGAAAGCCTATCTAAGTTCTTCCTTGAAAGTAAAATATCATTTCAAAATCGGAATTTGGTACAGAACATAAATATATCATATTATACAAGAATTATGACATCGATGTCATTACGAAATCACTCCTAACTAAAATCACTCCTAGGAATATTGTAGGGTTATCTTCTAATTATTTGGAAAACTAGGAATGTTTAACTCTTTGCTGCCAAATTTTAGTCCGTAGATTAAACGTCTTATTTTTAACCTGCTTGCAAAATGGCAAACAAACTAATTTCGTGCAGTGATCTATCACTTACAAGTACATATCACAATTGAACACCGATACTATTCAAAGCCGAATATGACCGTGGCCGTACATCCAATTTTGTAAGTAAAAATTGAGACTAAAGGTTCCTTACCATATGTGCTATAATATTGGGCGGAGTGACTTACTTTTACTCAAAATGAAAGCATCTTTTCTTACACTTTTTCTAGACGAAAAATTACTTAAGTTCTTCAGTGAAAAAAGAAATATTTTTTTTTATAAATGTTCGCCCAGAAAAACTATGGGTTTTCCAATTACAATTACAAGTCTCTACCGGTTTTGTGTAATTCTGAATTCTACGCCGGGCAGCAAGACAGGTAGGACTAATATCCAGTACAAGTTTGTTCTTTCAGAAAGACATTCTATATCAAATCATTCGATTAGTCCATGATATAATTAGTTTACAGGCAATACTCTGCCTAATTTGTGGATTGACATCATATATTTTGTTAGTGGCGATGCCGAGTCAAACTATAGTTTTCCTATTATATTTGATTGTTGAACAAGATTTTGAAAATTAGAATCTGAATCATTAGAATTAGAATTAGAATCATATGCCGAATATATACCATAAATGTGACGTCGAAATTATCAGCCAAGCTTGCTTAATTAGATCGCGAATGCTATAGAAATTTTTGCCACATCAAATTCTGGTAGTTTCTCAGAGACCTGGTGTTTATAACGAGATTGTGGTCGCCCTTATCTGTTCCGCCCATGGAAATCGTTGTCGAAGACTTTAGGCGTTGTATTTCAATAGGCCGTGCAACATGACCCAGCCAGCGGAAACACTGCATTTTGACGTGCTCTCTCACAGCGATAGCTGAAAAGTTCATGGCACAATAATGCCTATACCTTCTTTTAATGGCAGCGGGTGCTTACATTTTACAATTACAAGTCTCTACCGGTTTTGTGTAATTCTGAATTTTACGCCGGACAGCAAGGCAGGTAGGGCTAATATCTAGTACTAGTTTGTTCGTTCAGAAAGAACTTCGACATTAAATCATTCGATTAGTCCATAATATAATTAGTTTAAAGGCAATACGCTGCTAAATTCTGGATTGACATCATTAATTTTGCAAGTGGCGATGCCGAGACAAATGAAATCATCTACCATTACCATGTTATAGTCGCCAATGTTCACAACGCATCATTCCAAACTATTAGACGTGACTTCGTTCCCATTTACCGCCAACATCACATTTGCTGACTTCCTCAAAATGCTTGAGATGGCTACAGTAACATCTCGAATTTTTGAGCCAAAGATATTTCTAGCATCAGCTTCGGCAGCTAAAAGATGGCAATGGTCGTACGTACTGTAGTCTTCCTCATTTTCATTTCCACAAGTATTGAAAATGTTTTACCATAGGCTCTCGCTCGCCCTGCCTAAAGTCTCACATCGCGTAAAATTACTTAGAACGGGTTTAATCTACTTCTACCGAAGCTTTCATATCGCTAAATGACGTCTAACAAAAATCCATAAGCTTCGCAGCAGTATCAATTTTAATCATATGCATCTGATTAACCATTTCGGATAGCATATTCTGCCTATCTATGACCAGAATTCTACAATTGTCCTTACAGAAGTGAAGTCTTTTAATAGGACTGGCTCCTGTGTTGCCATATACTCGTATGCGTCGTTATTTTCCTCAAATATAATGCAACATTCTTCATCTTACCAGGAATTTTTGTGGCAGTTTCAGGAACATCGTGTCAGGTACACCTTGTTTAGGAGCATTGTTTCGTAATAATAAAAAGGATATCCCTGAGGATATAAAGATTTGGTTGGTACTTGTTATGTATTTTGTTCGCTCTGTTCAATTTCGTGCGCGTCTTAGGTGCGACCAGATGGTGATCCCAAGTCATCTTAGCACGGCGCATCATTTAGACTTTAATTATAGTATAAGCATGTCCTCCACCTCCATCCTCCATTGTCAAGTGATCAATCTGGTTCCCCGAGTTTCGATCGGGAATAGTCAAGTTGCCTCGTGGATATCTTATTCCCTACCCCGTCAAAAAAATGTCCGAATCCGTTGTCGGAAATTGTGTTACTACGAGAGCGCGGTCACAAAACTAACCGACCTATCAAAGCAGACACAAAAAAAATTGACAGAAATTTACTTTATTTTTCAATATAATCTCATGTTAGGTCAACACACTTTTTCCAGCGATATTTAATAACTTGTATACCCTGTTTATAGTAAGAACTTTTAAACTCCTTAAAATATAACAGCCATCAACCGCAGACTCCTTCACTTTATTGTTGACAAATTTTTTACCACCGAAGCAGTTTTTCAAGCTTGGAAATAGAAAATAGTCCGGGGGAGCTAAATCTGACGAATGAGATGAAGCAATTTGAACTTTAAATCATTAATTTTGGCCATTGCAATGGTGGATGTGTGAACTGGATCACTGTCTTGCTGAAGCAACACTTTCTTTTTCGCCAAATGTGGCCTTTTTTCTATAATTTCATCACCTAAACGCTGCAATAAATTAGCATAATATTCGTCATTGATGATTATTCATTTCTTTGGACACGATTCTCTCATTCCAGTCCACTGCTTTGACTGTTCGTTTGTCTCAGGTGTTTAGTGGTGGACCCATGTCTCATCCATGGTTATAAATTGATGCAAAAATGTGTCTTTATTGCGGTGAAACATCGCCAAACACTCTACTGAAACGTCTTCAAAACATTAGTTTTGCTCTATTGAAAGCAAGCGCGGCACTTATCTTGGGCACACCTTTCTCATCTTCAGATCTTTCTAAATCACTTTTTTGAAATGCCTATCAGTTCAGCTAGCTCATACACCTTCAGCCGACGATCATTCAATACCATTTTGGAGATTTTCTTAACCTCGATTGGCCGACACTATGCTGTTTGTTGTGGTAGCTTCTACGGCCTCGTTTAAACTCTGCTATCCAATATTTTACAGTCGTAAACGAATGAGCAGTCACCCCCAGAGCAGAATCTACTGCAAATTTAATATTGCAGTATTATATTATATATTCAAATGCTAATGTTGAATTACATAACGGTGACCAATTTTTTCCATGTTTACAAATTCACTGAGATCGTTTACTTTTGATGGCTCAAATAAAAATACTAAACAACGTGGCGCCTTGAAACTTTAAACATATGTTTTACAAGGTTGTCGCTTTTCACCATAATAATTTTTTTTAAAACTGCTGGCACCATTTAGTTTTTCGACTGCCCTCGTATACACATTAAATTTTTCTAATTGTTAGGCTAAAAACATCTATCTGCCTTTCCTACCTTTGCATTAAAATCTTCCAATTGACCAGGCCAGCAGCCCTGCATATTTTCCTTGCCTTCCGTCGAGGGATGCGCTTAAGGGTAGTGGGTAGCGAGTTTATCCTTATGGGGAAACTACTCATCCATTTGTCCCTGTATCTCAAAAAGCACTGGTCGGATTTTATTGAAATTTTGTGAGTTTGTTTCGGTATCTATACTTTTTATTTAAGATAGAAGGAATCTCTCTAAATCAAGCCGTTTTTTTTTTGACAGTCCCTTAAAATATGGGGAAAAAAACTGGAAAAAAAACTGTTCAGTTTATAATTTTTTTCTCGCTAAGCATGTAATATATTAAAAATCGTTCTATACCATTTATATAAGTAATAATATTCCACAAGTCTTCAAATTTCTGAGTCGTTTGGTTCATCCTATCCCGAGAAAATGGGCCTTTTATGTGAAAAAACGTGATTTTTCAGGAGAGGCAAAAAGAGAGGAGAGGCGATTCAAATTTCCCGGTTGAAATGACATTTTCTTTCGATTTTCGGGGCTAAACTCGATAGCTTGTCTCTCATCTATCCCTGTAGAGTGCACGAAGTCATATTCCTCTCGATTATTCTTTAAGTTTCGATAGTAAACCCAGTATAACCATAGTCAACCTCTGTTTAAATTTCATATCAGCGAGATCACAGGTCATGACGAATTAACTTCAAAAAAATTTTTGGGCCACTTATAGTGGTTGGATTTGAATTTTGGAGATATCATTACATTCAGGACATCCTAAAGAATTTTTTGAGGCAATAAAAAAAATTTATTTATTTTTTTTAAATTTTCGCTACCCACTACCCTTATACTATGATACAAATGTGTCTGAGTTGCCAACTATAAATGCCATGGTGGTAATGTAAACTTCTCTGTAAAGATGCCAATTACCTATTCTTAAACAGTTCGTATACAGATTGTTTGAGTCGTTAATATTTGGGGGGTTTCAATTGTTAATTTTTCTCGTGTTTTCATAACAAAATCAGCTCACCACACATGTGCCCGATGTTGGACTGCCTAGCATTTAAAGACTCAGTTTGAAATCGTAGTGCTATTGCGAGTTTAAAATGTTGACTCTTGCGAAATGCACTCGTTGACGGGTGAGTCAAAAACAAGAGCTCTCTCCATGCTATGACAAGTGCAAAGGTAACTCAACTCGTATAGTTTAAGGTCATGGAAAATTACGGTTTTCGTTTGTTTGTCCTACTAATTACATTTTGTTATTTGACGAGTTAACGGTATATGAACAAATTGGCAATTCATAAAATTTAAATTTCTTCCATTGTCTAACTAGAAATTTTTAGCCATAAAACTCAAATTTTACCGCCGCACTAAGTCATTAACAAAAGAATAGCAGCAAAAAAATAGAAAACTATTCACCGTTGCCTGATTTGCCTGCCAGTTAGTAAAATGTTGGAACTTGACTAGCGGAGATCCATAACGTATCATCCTTCAACCTAACGGTACGCATGCTGCTCTAT
The DNA here is from genome assembly GCA_019455685.1 of Philornis downsi. NCBI lineage: Eukaryota > Metazoa > Arthropoda > Insecta > Diptera > Muscidae > Philornis > Philornis downsi. The sequence goes on along the minus strand of JAHXMU010031908.1, from coordinate 15,818 downwards.
GATATACATTTCGACTACGATAGCAGCAGCTCAGGACCAGACTTTTGATAGCATTCGCTCGTAGCTGGCATGAAACTAGTGAGTGAGTGAACCAACTGCAAGTAGACAAAATTCGTCAGTCGGTGTTTTTTGCAGTTCTTGTTGTTGTTGTAGCTCAAGCGTCTTTCTTTTTCGTTTTTTGTATTTTGTATTTGTTGCTTATAATTTATTACCATTTGACTCGAGGGTCTTACAACCTCAGCGAAAACATTTGCGTTTGCGTTCGCTTTTTTGGCCATAAGTAAGAAAGACTGGTTGGAATGAGGACCCAAAGACCACATGATGGAGGAGAGGAAAAAGTGTCTTTACTGGTTCCAAACACTGGCTTAGAGACCTGTACCCAAAACAGCATCAGCACCAGTAACAACAACAACAATGGCAGTACCACACGGAGTATGCATGTCCAGCTTTGAACACGAGCGAAGGTACTCGCTTTGACTTTCTGGCTTTCGGTGCACATGCGCACAAAGAAGAGGCTGATGCTGCGCAACTGCTAAGTAATCGAACGTTTGTCCAGTTCTTCAGCCAAGTTTTGTGTGCTTCTTTGCTGCCGCCTGATGTGCACAAAACAGCGCAACAACAAAAAGTTCGTTCAGTTCACTTGAGCGGTGTTGAAATGCTGCATCTTCTGGCCATCTTCTTCTGGTGTGCCCCCTTAGGGAGACCAGCCAGGCGTTGGAGAGGGAGGGGAGTCGTCTTGTGTTATATTTTGACCATTTCGCAAAATATTTTCATTGTTGATGTTGCAGCGATTTTTGTTTCTGTTTTTTTTTCTCCTCACTGGTCCATTTGTTTGGTTTGGTTTGGCTCCAACTTTTGAAGTCAAAAAGTCCAACAACAAAAGCTTAAAAAAAAAGAAATAACAATTTAAACGAGTTCTGACTGTTTGTGTTTTCTTTTTGGTTTCGCGTCGTTTCTTTCATTGGTTTTCATCTCTCCAACTATGCCTATACTATACGTACTCGTATATATAGTATTATAATGCTATTCCGAAGGGGAGGGACGACCGGCCAGGGGGATTTCTTTATCTTTGCTCTGCTCCTCGTCCATTTCTGGCCAAGAGGCAACAAAAGCGTTCAAGTGCTGGAAACTGGTTATTTGGGTCTACTGTTAGCTTATTTTCACGTCTTTTTGGAAACTTTTTTGTGGTCTTTACACTTTATTTGGCTCCGTTTTACTTTGTCTATTTTTAGCGGTGGAAAAATTTCATTAGAAACTATTGGTTTTTTTTTTTGTTTTATGATAAATGGAAAAAATGATGATGATGAAACACAAGAACGGAGCTTAATTAAAATGTTTATAATAAAACGGCAGAGAATCGTCGCAATTTATTTTGCTGGAGGCTTTAATAAATGTAACCGGTCGAATAAAAGAAGTTGAAATTGAATTTTTAATTGAGAAAAACAATTGGGGCCAATTTAAGAACAAATGCACGGGTAACTTTAGAATCAGGAAGTATAGGAAACAAAAGCATCTTTAAGATTGTTGGTATATGTGTGCCAAAGGGCTATCAATAAGTTGCAAAACAAGTTAATAAAAATTAAAATTATTGTATAAACTTACAGCGTTTATACTTACTTATAATAATTTGAAATTAAATTAGTTAATACTTAATTTGTACTTCTAAAATGTACTTAATTTGAATTGTCAATCAATGTACAGGTCGTATTCAATCGTGAATTGATTTTGTTTAACTATGCAATAAAATTTACTCGTTACCTATTGTGAATTAACGACTTGTAAAAATATAAATTATAAAGTGACAAGTTAAGTTAGTATGCCAAAAACGGCACTTATTTGCATCACATCATAGCGAGTAGTCATTTTTACCCTCATCTCGAATTCTACATTAAAATTACTGATTATAACGTGTTCACCAATCATTTCATAAGCATTTATGGTAAGGTAAAACTGCTATCCTCAAAGATCTATCCACTATCTCTAATCCCTTGGAGTTTAATCTCCGGTTTTTTCTTCCTACCTAAATCCTAATACAATTTCTCGTTGTACGAGAGATTGTAAGTATCTAAGGCTATACTTAATTTCTAGAGCTAACCCGTTACCACAAAACCGGTGAAATCGGACTTTACCAAGGATACAGTCCACATTCTAACAAGCACAACACAACTTCGTTGCAGATCGATGGGAATCTACGTCAACTGCTATCATCAAAACTCTCTCCAAACGCTAACACCAATCGACCCTTCCCCCCTTAACACAAACGCTAACGTTTGTTCAATTATTTTTTTATTTCATTATCGAACGTTTGAGTGCCTGCTGTTACTCATTACTATGGTGAGAACATTGAAATTTGTTAATATGTCGTAAAAGTGCAAAAATATGGTTATCCATTTTTCGTTTTCAACTAAAGTTAAATAAAACACACATAAGGCTTTGATTTCGTTGAAGCTTTTATTTCATAATTATCCTTGAACCTAACCATTAGGTACAAAATATAATGTCATTTGAATGTCCATCTCCGGATTTGTTGCAGCAGCGGATTCTTTTGAGGTAGTTTTCGACCACTTTTTCCCACATTTTGGGTGATATCTTAACGATAACTTGACGAATGATGGTTTTCAAATATTCCATCCAAAGTTTGGTAATTATCCGCATAAACCCGATCTTTGACGTAGCCGCACAAAAAAAGTCTAACGGCGTCAAATCGCACGATCTTGGTGACGACGAATTAACGTCATTCTAGAAAGATCATCAAAACCGCGCTTAGAACATTCAAGAATGATATATGTAATCTCTTTCCCTCTTTATCTGTAAATAGGACTATTCTAGAATTCCGTTTACGACAGTAAGTCTCGTTTGTTCCTCTCATTCCCATTATGTAGTCTATTGTTATCTCATTTTCACTTGTTATGTAAATAAGAACATTCTACAATTAAGTCTTCTATGATAAACAACACTACTCTGTAAATATGTTTGTCTTTGTTGCACCCACTATGTAAATATATGTTCTCTCTGAAATATCGTAGCATATTCTAGAATAAGTCATTTTAGTATAAATAGAGGAATTATGTACGTTTGAATTGATTAATAAAGTTGATGTTGATGTGGAAATACGTTCCACAATACCAAACATGCAATGAAGCCAAAGTCGGTCGTGTTAAGTGGTTCGTGGCACCGAGCTACACTTATTTTCCTGTCCATAATCTTCAAATGCAGGCCACAAAAAATTCGGTTATCATAGGCCATAGCATTCTGAATTGAAATTCAGATTGTCCTCCACACTTGCGTACATTGCGATAATGCACAGGCCTGACCAAATCTGTAACGCTTACAGTCTCTTCAAATTTCTTTATAATCTTGCCAATTCCTTCCTCAATAAGTCGATTACGACGACCACAATCACACTGTAATGCACGAAAAGTGGCCACGTTTGAATCACCATTTTTGTAGTAAGTTTTAGCAAATTATACGCTTTCTTCGGTTGTTAAACGATGCATATTCGTAAATGGCAAACCTTTCACTAAATAAAGAATCCACTTCAGATAACAGGTATTTAACAAAAGGCAGCCTTGCCAGACCGGCGCTTTTGAAACCACTAAATGGATAACGCTGTACATTAGAAATGTGTTTCTAATTCATATTTGAGACAACTTCTTACATTGACTTGTTTTTTATCTTGAACGAAATCAGAAACTTACGTTGACTCAGTTTCTTCGCTATAGAAATATAATGAAGCAAACTTTTTGATTTGAGAATCTGAAGCGGTTATATAGTTTTATGCAGTTTAATTTCTTAATCTAAATCCGAACTAAAACCAAGTAATTTCATTTTTGGCCAGAAAAAAAGTCCCAACTTTTCACAGCTACTCAAAAATGTTATTTTTTTCAATCTAAATCCGAACTAAAACCAAGTAATTTAATTTTTGGATGGGGGAAAAAGGTCCCAACTTTTCACAGCTACTCAAAAATGTTGTTTTTTTTTATGTAATATTTCAAATGAAACTAAGACAAAACGTTTCATAAACTAAATCAAAATCAAAATTGTTTAAAAATTTTTTAATTCGGGTATATGAACCAAATATCGTTCTGGATTTATGCAACAGAAACAAAATTCAACATAATTTTGATTTTGTTATCGAAATCAGAATGAACATATTGTATATTTTTGATCCAGAATAAAAATATGTAATATTTTTCATTCAGATTCCAAAAACCGAATCAAATGAAAGTTATTCTCGGTTTTGATTTCGTTTCGGTGAAAAAAACTCTGTTCATATAGAAAATTTTCTAGGAAACGTAGTTTCCATAACACTTTGACGTAGAAACGTTTCAAAATTAATTTTTCAATATACAAAAGGGTGACGCATAAGTAACGTTAACGGTGATTATATTGAATACGTTCTTGTACATCATTTGGTTTTAACTCGTGAACCAATTGCATCTTATATGGGAAAATATTTAACATATGTAAAATTCTTTGCGAAGACTAACTGCTGAGAACGTCGCCTGGTGGAAGTTTCGGGGTTTTCCTCAACATTTGCTTGCACTCGAGCAATGGTCACTTCATTTCGAACTGCACGGAAGATCACAGACAACCACTTGTTGCCCGAAACGTTGAACCAATCGGTAAATTGTTGGAGCGCTAGAAGCATTTCGAACATGAAAGAAATTTCTATATGGTCTGAATAATCGAATGCTGACTTTCAAAGTAAAATTGAGCAACTTTGGTTGTTTGCTCTGTGACGATCTGAATAATCGTATGCTGACTTTCAAAGTAAAATTGAACAATATTGGTTCTTTGTTCTGTGCTGAGCCTTTCCATCGTAAATTTCCTAAGTATTATTTAATTAATTCTGTAAAGAGACAAAAAAAGACTTAAACAATAAATGTATTCACTGATCAAATCTTAGCGTTATTTATGCGCCACCCTATATACACTCGGCCTACAAAGTCTGCGTTCACCTTATACATTTTCAGTAGATTTATAAAAACATAATTAATATTGACTTAAAATAATTATTTGTTCATAAATTCTTCATTTATATTACATACTAAAAAACATAAAAAAAATATACAAAAAATATCATTTAATTTTTAAGATAACGGGTCGTATATACAAAATCAACTAAGTATAATGACCAAAAAGTCTGCTTTCAGTCTTAAAGGCTCTTATAAATATAATCAAAAAGTTTGAATTTAATATTTTGTTGGGTAGCCACGCTGTTTTATGACTTCACTCAACTTATTTGTCATTGAGTTTACCAATTTCGCTGTTTCCTCAGCTGTTATCTTTTCCCATTCTTCCTGCAAAATAGTTCGTAACGTCTCCTTGCTGGTAATTGTGTATTGCCGAAGTTTTTTCTTTAAAAGATCCCAAAGATGCTCAATAGGATTGAGATCGGGCGGTTGGGGGGTGTTTTAAGCTGTCTTGGAGCATTATACAGAAGCCAAAGTCGGATAACCTCTGCTGTATGCTTCGGATCGTTATCTTGTTGGAACCAAAACGTCGAGGATAAGTTAAGTTTTTCTGCATTTTGCTTCATATTTTGTTTTAAAATATTCAAGTAACCGTATTTGTCAATTTTCGAGTCAATAAATGCGAGCTGACCCACCCCTGAAGCCGACATGCATCCCCAAACCATAAGTCTTCCACCACCATGTTTTACTGCACCAACAAGATTTTGTTTATTAAGCGCAGTTCCTGATTTTCGCCACACAATTTGCCGACCTTTCATTCCAAATATACTTTCGTCAGAAAATAACAGGTCTCATTTCGAAAATTCCGGGGGCTTATTTATGTAATTGCGAGCAAATTCAACGCGCTTCTTTCTGTTTACAGCAGATACGTACGGCTGTTTCGCAACAAATGCTCTTTTTAAATGTTTGACTGAAATTTTCAACAATTTTTGTGGCTGAAATTCTGGGATTCACCTTTACAATGTTAATTATTTTGCGCTCTTCTCTTTTAGAAAATATTTTTGTGAACGCAGACTTTATTGGCCGAGTGTATATGCAGAAAACTGAATGTAAAGAAATTCACGGTGTTTGTGACACGTTCATGACATGATGGGTGGCACGAGCGACTATCGGGCATATATCATGGGTTCGAACTTTGAGAATATCGTATATTGTATGAAAACATCCCTTCAGCTGTATAAACTAGAAAGATTTTCAATCTATTTTTCCGCTCAGCACATGTGAACGATATTTCTTTTGCAAGTGAAAGAAGAAAGATCTTCTTTCTACATTGTTAGTATCGAATACTAATTCTTGTTGTGCAAATTTACACTCCCTACAAAATTCTCGCAAATTACAATAATCTTCCGATTCAGATTCTCAAGCTTAGCCGGTAGATTAGAAGGCAAGAGTCCCTTTCCCGTGGAGAGGAATACGGTGCGAAAGAATAACTGGGTAATCTACGGTTTGCCAGCATTATTTCAAATGTTGATTTGGCCTACAGCTGCGACACAAGATTTTTATCTAATTTATGACAAATAAAATGCAACATCGTCATGCACTTAATCGTTGCTTATTAGAAATCTATGGAAATCTACCACTAACACACTGAAATGGTGGAAAATGTTCATCCTTTAAGGCGATGCTTAAGTATTAAATTGTCATTATCGGCATTTGATACCTTTGTTCTGGCATCCATTGTTGTAGTTTTGAAACGCCAGACTTTATACTTCACTGTACGACAATACGACATTTCTATGCTCATTCATAAAAACTCATGTCGATGATGATGACGATGATGATGATGATGATGTTATGACAACGTCTGAGGTCCATACAATGGCACAACAATTCGAGGACGAATGTCAGCCAGCTCCTCTTACCTGAGACTAGACTATCTCCACTAGCAACTGACTGTTCTCGGGTCGTTGATGGAAAACATAGACGACAGCCTTTTTGACAGTTTATTGTTGTTCTCGGAAAAACCACAACAGTAACAACTCACTCTAATGTCGAACAATAGTTTTCGAGGACAGCAAAAGATGAAACTGTTTCAAAAGGAAAATACGAGAGTAGATGAAGAACCTCTATTACAAAACAATAACGGCTCTCTCTTTCTGGCTGTGTACTTTACCTTTTGTATGGAATGTAGAGATATAACTAACACATACATTAAGATCTACTACATCTGCTGAGGAAATGGCAAAGTATCGTCTGTTTTTCTTTTTTCTCCAAATGTTGCCAAAACACTAAAACCCAGAAAAAAGGAAGGCGGTGGCCATCGCCCGCCTGCGCCTTCCACTGCTCTATTGTGTCATAATTATTGTGTGTAAACATTAAAGGGGCCCTTTTCAGTTGTGTTTTGTCTTCATTTTCAAGAGTTTTACAGCTTGTTATTTTGTTGTATCCCAGGAATTTGTTTTTCACTTCGAAACCAACCGTAAGTGTGGAAATTTTATAGCTTCTTTCACGTCCGTGTGTGTGTTGGGTTTAGCTCTTACTTTAATGCAATGCATTTAAGGTGTAAGACCTTTGACTGTTTTTTATACGTTTTGGTCATATTTGGGTTCATCACAACAATTGGGTTACACTTAATTTGTTATGATTTTGCCTGGCATTGTGTTCATGTTTAAATGGGATTTTGTTTTTTTTTATCCAATTTCTTTGAAAACGCCATATAAACGTTTGAGGAAAACCAACGAGAAGGAGCCCCCCAGTTAATGAGTGGAAAATTTTTTGTTGCTTTCATGTGTAAGACTATAAGATTTACAGCGTATGGATGTAATCGCGTGTGTAGGTAAGTTGGTGTCATAAATTCATCGTCATTGGCAACACTGTTGCTGCGTATATGTTGTTTCCCAGGCATAATCAGTGTTAGTAAATCCCAGTATGTTATTTGTTTAGTTAATGAAATAGGAAATTTTATAGGATTTTTTTTAAATAATTGTGGATTTTAAAACGAAAAGGGAAGAACACTTAAAATGTCATTAATTTTGGAAATTCTTGTTAATTGTATCTTAACAACCTAAACTCTGAAAGAAAACTGTTGTTAAAACTTTATGAATTTCTATGTTAACTTGGAGCAACTTACTCATATCACCACTATGACATGTCCTATAAAGTGGTTCATAACTTATTCGGAGTACTGTGAAATTAATCGATTTCAAGTAGAATTCACAAACGAAAACTAAAGACGAGGTATCCATTTTGCGATTTAAAAACCGCAGGTCTGGCAAGGCTATCAACTGGTTAATACCTCTCATCTGAAGTGTTATTTATTTAGTGAAAGTTTTGTCATTTACGAGACGAATATTGATCGTTTAAGAACCAAAGAACGTGTAAAAATAGTTGAAACTTACTACAAAAGTGGTGATTGAAACGTGGGATTTCAATCGAACAAAATTTTCTTTAGCTATGAAGCTCATTTCTCATGCGGTGGTTACATCAACGAGGAAAATTATCGCATATGGGGCCCAGAGAACCCAGAGGTGATTGTGGAAAAGCCATTGCATCCGGGAGAACTGACTGTTTCGTGCGCATTATAGTCTGGAGGTGTCACTGAGCCGTATTTTTTCGAAAACTACCTCAACAGAATCCACTGTTGCGACCAATCCAGAGGGGGTAATTTAAATAATATTATATTTCGTACACATTGGCAAGGTCCAAGCATTATAGTGAAATAAAATCTTCATCAAAATCAAAGCTTTAGATGTGTTTTATTTAACTTTTAAAGCAGAAAAATGGATAACCCTGTAGTTCATACTAATTCTGGTGTGTCAAATGATTTATATTACGTTAAAAGATGAAGGTTGTTTGTTTGTTTACAATTTCATCATTGCATTTTTGGGGATCTTCACGAAAGTTCAGTTTCGTTTCGGTTACGATATTCTGAGTTTATTTAAAGCACACTAGAAATTTGTTGCTGTTGCAAATTCGAAACAAAAGCACCTCATTTCATACTATGGTTAACTTTTTGCCGAAACTTAGACTTCTACTTTCTGTCGACTTGCATAACTTTATATATTTACAATAAATTTACAACTTATGGAACCATCTCGGTTACGAGGGCGGTCCTAAAGCTAATCGAGCTAATAAAAAAGTCACAAAAAATTTGGGAAACATTTTCTTTATTTTTTAACATAATCTCCTTTTAGCTCAATACACTTTTTCCAGCAATATTTAATAGCTTCTATACCCTGTTTATAAACAAGAATTGTCAAACTCCTTAAAATCGCCATCAACCGCAGACTCCACCTCTTCATTGTTGGCAAATTTCTTACCAATGAGCCATTTTTGGCATTGAGCCAAGTTTGGAGATAGAAAATACTTCGAGGGACCCAAATCTGGCGAATAAGATGCATGATGAAGCAATTCGAACTTTAATTCATAAATGTTGGCCATCGCAATAGTGGATATGTAAACTGGAGCATTTTGTTAAGAAGTCCACGAGGGTTTAACGTGAGTCTCGCCGTGAAAGCCTTACCCATGGTGTGCGACACACTGGGCATATTACAATGCGATTGCCAACGCCCCCCTGGGATAGCCAAGTTAAATTTGGGCTATCTAGGAAAAGGGGGGACCGCAAATTGTCAACCCTTTCTTCGCAGCCAGAAGATAGCAAATTGATTATGCTAGTATCGAATATAATCCCCGTTGGCGGAGGTGAGGCCTATCTTACCACCTCTGCTACTCTATGGGTCTGTAGCACCCGGTTGCAATGTAATTCCACATTCGAGCACAAAGTCTTTGCCAGCGATTTTGGTACCAACCACAAACCGTGTGATGCTCCCACTAGGGGTCCTACACCAATTGATCAGGCGGGAATTAAGTCCCGGAGCCTCCTGATATCCAGGCTACCGGCCAAACTCACCGGTTAGAGTTGCGTAGCAAAGCAAAAAGGAAAGCTCATATCATAAGGGAAGAAGTAAAGTAAAAGAAACATATTGTGAAAAGTTGGCTAAACATAAACCCATTTGCAAAAGCTGAAGACTACTAAAGCCAGTTGCTGGAAAATTATAGAGGATAAACTTTTTTAATTGACTCTTTTTAATTGCTCAACATGGTCTCTTTTCCAACGATTGCCTATCCCTTTGAAGTCTTCGCATAACATGATCTGTTCAATCCTTCAAACTAATTCCAAATATTTCTTCTACTTTACGTCGCGAATATCATTTCAGTCTTCTACGGTCATTCACCAATTCGTCATGCTAAGTTTTGACAGTATTTGAAAAGATTGGTCCTACAAACAGAGATTTGGTTGCGCCCATCCAGTTCGTTATCGAAAACTTTTCGTGCCGAAGCCTTTAGATCCATCGGCAAAACATAACATGACTAATGGTATTGCTAAATTTTTGGAGCGCTCGACCACGTCGATGTCAATATACAGCTCAAACGATGCCTGTACTCTCCGTTAACAATGAAGGGTCTATATATCTTCTGCTAGGTTCTACCGACAGAGTTTTGTTCGCCATTTTCTGCGCCACACATTGAAAGCATTGTCAAAGACTTATCATAACTTTCTGAAGATAATCAACGATAATAAAAATCCCATGCGCATCCTAAAAAAACAGACGCTATGACCTTGCCTGCAGATGGAACCGCATTTGCCTTCTTTTGACACGATTCTCCCATTCCAGGCCACTGCTTTGACTGTTTCTTTGTCTAAGGTGTGAAGCGGTGGACCCAAGTCTCATCCAAGGTTATAAATCGACGCAAAAGTTCGACTTTATTGCGGTGAAACATCGCCAAACACGCTACGGAAACATCTCTACGATGGTGTTTTTGCTTTATTTAAAGCAAACGCGGCACCCATCTTGCGCTCAGCTTTCTCATCTTCAAATCTTCGGTCAATATTTGACGTATAGCACTTTTTGAAATGGCTATTATTTCAGCTAGCTCATGCACCTTCAGGCGACGATCATGTAATACTATTTTGTGGAGTTTCTTAATCATGTCTGGCGTGGGCACCTCAGTAAGCTTGTACGGCCTAGTTCAAACTCTGCTGCTCAATATTGTACCGCCGTAAAGGAAGAAGCAAACCCCAGATTAGACTATAGGTCGGCTTTAATATTGGTTGGACTGAGACCTTTCAAATGAAAATTTTAAATTACATAACGGTGACCAATTTTTTCCATGTTTACAAATCCACTGAGGCCGTTTAGTTTTAATGGCTCAAATAAAAATAGTAAACAACGTGGCGCTTTGAAACTTAAAACATATGTTTTTATAGGGTTGCCACTTTTCACCAAAATATTTCCTTTTCAAACTACAAGTTTGACAAACGCAAGTTTTTGGACCGTTCTCTTACATCTCCTATCATTCAACTATACATAAGCCCCTGTACTTCACATGTGTTCAATGAAATTACAACAAATTACCACACAAGATGTTCATCTATTTTGTTGTTTTTTTTCGCTTTCGAAACACAATTTTGAAATATCACAAAATAATTAAACATGATTTTTTTTCCCCACAACCAAACATTAAACAAAAAGCCAACCAACGGCGGCGGGGCAACATTGTCTAATAAATCAACATTATGGGGGGAGACTGCTGCTATTGTTCGTTTACGATTTATTTAAAGTGGCGATTACATGCAGAAGTTGTGCGAACGAATTTATGTTAAATTCCTTTAATTAAAATGTAACATTAAACAGCGGCCAACGAACGAATCAGCGCGACTACGATAATTGTCCTCATAAAATGTGATCAGTGTGTTTGAAGTCCGTCTTCCACACGGCCCATGAAGCCGTAGTATCAGCGTGAACCACTCATTGTAGCAAGTGAACCACCGCATGCATGAGTTGTTGCCATACCGTTGATTGTTCATTGGAGTATTAAACGATGAATATGATGGGCACAACGATTTGGCTTTGCCACCAAAACCCCTCAACTAATAGCCATTGCCGCAGAGTTGATTGATGAATCTACCCGAGAACCATGTGAACAGGCGGCCGGACAGACGGCCGCACATAAATTGCAATAACAGACGTAGCAGACAGACAGTTATTGTGAAGCAAAATGCGATTTGGTGTTGCCGGAACGTTGAAAAAACTGTAGAAGTTTTTGTGGCAAGTGTTGAAAACTAATAAATGTTTAAATACATCATCATAAATTTTTTTTTAGGTCACATCGAGAATTTAGATAGATATAGTAAATGAAATGAAATGAAATGGAATAAAATGATGTTCGTTTTATTTGCCGGTCTGCGTAAAAGTTCAAAAACACACATTTGAAAGATATTAAATTTCATGAAAACACAAACGAGATGAGCGGCATTGAAAGGAACCGCCACCAACATTTCTAATTTATAGCAAAAAAAGAATAAAAACGGTGTATTCTATAACCTAAATCGAAGCGGTTTGAATGGATTCCGTAAAACAAATAAAAACATTTAACGGAAGTTTTTGTCTTTAATCTAAGCGAAAGTATCGGAGTGTCTGTTTTATCATTTAAAGTTTCTATCATTTAAAACTTCTTACAGTAGCGAAAGTGTAAAGAATACAGAAGACAAAAAGATTTTGTTTGAAAACACCATCAGTCGGTGACTTTCCAAAACAAAGAAAATCACAAATGTTTCATTTTTTCTCTTTGAGCTGATTTTATTGTCATCGTCACAAAAACACCTTGATTTATATTTAAATACCTTCCTATTTGCCTGCCTGCCTGCAGGTCTACCTATACCTCCTATCCAATTGCTCAATTACGATATGGGTCAGTGATTTTCATTTCGCTGAATTTGTATTCTTGATAATCAAATTGTAGTTTTAATTAATCATTTAATATGGATTATTGTTTTGTTTTACCGAAACTGAAACCGGTTATTATGCCAAGCCTTTCTATCGCTATTACACACGAATTTACACATCAATAAAGGCAGCAAAATGTCAAGATACGAATTTCTGTTGTTTTAACTCCAAAAAACAAAGTATTCACAGTAAACGAAAGTGGAGCACCAGATGTGCTTTTGTGCGATTTTATGGATTTTTGATTTTGTATTGTTTACAAAATCTCATTGAGGCTGTACTCATATAAAAAAAAAAAAGAGACAAATATTTCATCTTGGAATCTCAAAAAGTTGTTGAAGCCAAAAACTTCCACAGACGTGTTATTAATACGCAGAAAATACAACAATTATATGTCTGTGGCAACAAGGAAAAATGACTTAAGTGGAGTTAGGACAACTTCGAGTTTATACGTTATTTTAGTTGTCCTTATTTAGACAATTATTTGTGTCAAATCTCCTGGCAAAATTCGATATTTTTCACAATTTCCTGCAAAATTTTAAAAAGTCCATTTTTAAAAAATTACCTCATATCTGTAAATATTAATAATATTAGCGAGAATACGTTTTTGATTATTGTTTATGTCGTTAAGGCGCAGGCTGACGTCTAAGCGTGATTACAAAATTTTGTATATTTCCAAAAATTATAGCAAATTTTCTTAATAACAATTTTTTCAAAAATACACTTAATGTCTTAAAACAAAGAATTGATAGTTAAATTATTTTTTCCTTGTTAGCACAAATAGTAAAAAGAAATCACTTATTTTTCCAATAGGTGGCTTCAGTAATCTGTTTTGCGCATTGTATAACCGTGAACGGGTTAAACTAGGTGGCGCTAGAAAGATGATATTTCGTATTCAAAAAACCAAATAGACAGTTTTATGATTACTCGAGGCAGTATTGTTTGAGTGCGCATCAAAAGTGGACACCAGCAACGAGAAAATATGCAGTTTTTCCTTGAAGAGGGCGAAAATGTCATCCTAGCGTCTGCAAATATGAAAATTGTTTTGTTATGCAACAAATTTTGATAATACTACAGCCAATCAGCCATCGTCGAATGCTTTCCTCTAATTTTGATATGGCGTTCTGGAGTGACAATTGTCAAAAATATCAACAACATAATGGATAGCTTTGAGACCGTTTATATGCTCACTCCGTAGACAAATTTTCTTGGACTTGGTCTTAAAAGACTCTCGAAATAACATGCGAATAGTCGACGAATAAATGGGCAGAACAGATTTTAGTCTCCCAGTTTTTGTGGAAAGAGAACCCGGTTACCATAGTGTTTATTTATGAAATTATTTGAAATAGTATGAAATAGCCAGGTTTCACTGCCACCCTTGCAACTTTTTGTATCCATAGATACCCTCCTGTTTCTTCGACTCTCATTTCTTCCTATTACAGAGAAGCGATAAACTATCCTATTTTCCTTATAGCATTCTCTCAAAGCCTGCATTCCATAGATACCCTCCTGTTTCATTTCTTAATATTAAAGATAAGCGATAAACTATCCTCTTTTCCTTATAGTATTCTCTCAAAGCATGCATTTCTATTGGCTGCAGCGTTGTCATGCATGCATAATCCTTTTCATAAGTATTATGCGGTATTTCTCAACTTTTCAGAGGAATCGACGCTTTTCACACCTAATTCCAGGATCTGCCGCAGTTGCCGTAGAATGCGCCGCATGTTGTCAGGAACATCAGGTTTAGTGGCATTGTGTCGATCGTAGAAGTTGTGAGAGTCTGTTGGGATAATTTGTAGTTACCTCAGCAAGGCGTTGCCATGTCTTGCTTCGATAACTGAACTAACATGCCGCTCGTCTGTTACGATATGATCATTTTCTGGCATTCTTATCAGGAAGTTATCTTGTGGATATCCTTGAGCTGAAATCTAAGGGTTTGTAAGATTTGCTGATGGCGTCAATCTTAGTCGTAATCTTATATTGAACTTGTCGACTATTGGCTGTTAAACGTTTTCCATTCCCTTTTTAGCATTGAAATCTGACAATTTTCATATCATAGCCACGATAGTGGCCGGATACTGAGGCAAATTGTAACTATACATTCGATTCCATGATGCATTATATTACGCGACTGCAAATGTCGCAATTTGTGGTTCAACATTTCCTAGATGTGATTTAAACTGATATCTGTCGAATGAGTCTAAATATAGAATGCGTGTACGATCACTGAAAGTGAAAAGCTCTCCCATGTTTATTTGTCGAGGACATTAGGAAAGATCTAACTTGTCTCTGTGGAGTTCAGCTACTTCAGTTGCACATTACAAATTTGTATTTCTTATGAGTATAATGGAAGGCATTCGTTAACATTTAAGGGTTTCTGTTTCATTATCTGCAGCGTTCTCTCTGTCGGTACGATAAGGATAACGTATGACAAGCCCAAAAATCAAACTATTCCGTACTCATGTTAGCCGTTGTTCATGAAAGGAGTCACTTCAGTCTTGAGCCGAACTGTGAGATT
The DNA here is from genome assembly GCA_019455685.1 of Philornis downsi. Lineage (NCBI taxonomy): Eukaryota > Metazoa > Arthropoda > Insecta > Diptera > Muscidae > Philornis > Philornis downsi. Next base: position 600 of record JAHXMU010031908.1, on the reverse strand, counting down.
TATGACACGGCTGGAGATATAATTCTCTCTTTGCATTCCCATCACACCCACCGACAAATAATGACATTAAAATTTTACAGTCTTTAAAGTGTTCATAATTTTATTGATATGTCTGTTAATTGGAAATCAATATAATTGATCGCTGAAACATTATTTTCTGTGGTAATTATATTTAATAGTAATCTCTCGTAATTATAAAGCCTAAATATTCAACGTGTTTTAAACAAATATTAGGCATCTTTCAAAATCTGTGATTTGTAATTCGTAGTTAACGGTCTGCCAATTATTTTAAAAATAAAGAAAAAACTTATTCATCCCATAATGCTGCTAACAACGATGATAGTTTGTTTTGATTACATTGTACTTGATGAACAGTAACCCATTTAACTGGAAGCTATGAAATCGATTATCACGTCATTGTATTTTATGATTTATCGTAGGCTATTATCGATAACGATAATGACTTAATTTTAAAATATTCTGTGTGCTTGTGCAGACACTTTTCTAAACGAAAAGCGTTTATCAAGAAAAGTGTGTATGAAGACACTTTCCCCTACGAAAAGTGTTTATGAAGACACTTTTCTCCACGAAAGTTGTTTA
>JAHXMU010031900.1:0-16741 GCA_019455685.1 Philornis downsi | reverse complement strand
CATAGAAGACATTTACGTTGCTTGAGCCTATAGTGAGTGCCTAAAGTTGGTTAATTCATTTCTCTGTTTTATTCAACTCTACTCGTAAATGGCAAACTCGTAAATGGCAAACCTTTCACTAAATAAATAACACTTCAGTTGACAGCCTTGCCAGACCGGAGGTTTTCAAACCACTAAGTGGATAACCCTATACCTTCATGTTAATGAATGAATGGTGACTCGAACTACATTATTTGCTTTAATCATTATGTTATGCCGAAGTGTTTGGCAACTATTCTATGCTGGTTCATACATTTGACGATCGAAAGCGTTAATTTTGTCTTGCCTAATAAATGTTAAAACAAATATAACCAAAGAATGATCCATGTTTTTATTAAACGTAACACCATTTCAAAAAACATAAACCTATTAAGCTAGGAAGACTTCCACCACTTACCCTACTTCTTCATTCCGAAATGATTGGCGGCGAACTTCAAACCTTAGACTCCCTGCAGCTTAACTTAACTGAATATTTATAAACGGCAGTTTAACTTTGAAATCAAAAATGAATGAGAAAGAAAAAACTCCAACAACGACAACAATCTAAAAACAAATAAACAAAATAGGATACCATTAACCGATTGTTAAGTTAATGATGGTGGTTTTTGGTGGAAACATCAACAATTGATGATATTTAGTTGTTGTTTCTGGTGTTATTTTCCACAATGTTTCCTCGTCTAATCTTGAGGTGTAAAAAATCGTAATATGAGACCTTTTATTCAAAACCGAAAACCCAAATGGCTCGCTGGACCGCAAACTGTCCGCCTACTCGGTGGGTATAAATTGAATTTCTTTGGTTCATTAACAAACAAAATATACATAGAAGCAGCGAAACATTTCACAACAAAAATGTGTAATAAATTGTTGAACGATTTCAGAACGGTGTCAGAAATCCATAAAGAGGAATATGGAAGGGATATAGAATGATAGAAAGAGAGGGCAACGGCTAGTGAATGACTCAAGTAGTGATGAGACCAATTTGTTAAATACAAATAATTGAAAGACATCTCTTCCATTTATTAAACTTCAAGTGCCGAAAATCCATGCATGGTTTCTTTTAAACACCGAGTCTATCTGTCTGGCAGTACTCTCTCACATCTCCGCCTCATAATAAATGGATAAAAGGTAATTAGACAGCTCGTCGGTTGTTGTTGGGCGGGCTGTTCACAGCTCTCCGCTCGGGCTCTGTGTGATAATCCCAACTGAAGCACTTGTGGCATTGTGTGCTTAACCACAGGTAGTTTCTTCTTTCACTTCTCTTCTCTTTCCTTTCTTTGGAGTCTTTGTTATTGCGTTTTTATTGGGATAACCCTGTACAACATTGGGTTTCCACAAGTCCCCATTGTATTATTTGCTTTATTCCAAAAGTCCGTCTATCTGCGGTATCTATTTGTAGGAAGGGTGCTGCTCATGATTGTTAAGACGTTACACGGCTGCTTTGCGGTCGTCTGGGTTCAGGGGTTACCCTTTGTACAATATGTACAATGCAGTTATTACTTTTTCTTGTCTTCGTTTTGAAATTCGCATGCAGAGCTATTATTCGATCGAAAGATTTTTCACAAAACACCATAAAACACATCAGCAATTGTTGAAAACAAATTGAAAATGAATTTGTAAAGAATCGAACGATGGGTGTGAGATGTTAGGAAACAATAAACACGGTACAAAATGATAGTACATCAATTAAACTGTAGCTCTTTTGTTTTTCTTTTTTCCTGCTGATCAAATATTGAATTATTGTTCAAATTTCGAAATTTGTGTAAACGATGGAAGGAACTCATTCCAATTTTTCTCTAATGTTTAACAGAGAGAATTGCGTAAATATCGTTTGGCATTTCTCCCACCTTAGTTGCAATTTCTTTACTTCATCATCCAAAAGATTACGCAGGCACACTCCTTTCTCCTATGCAGCTCTGATTATCCTATTTTGTCAGGACACTGAACAATAGAGAAATTTCTTTGACAATATTGACTTAACGACGATATCTCAATGATTAAGGCATAGATTAAGATTAAGACATTAATCTGTTGGGCATTAGGCAAAAGTCAGGCCAGGTCGAAGCCAATATATAAAGTATTGCAAACAGAAATTCATTATTTATGCGTGACATTGAAGGCTTTAATTAACATGGTTCGAATGATCCGAATCAGGTCAAATATGCACCGTTTAGTTCGATAACTTGTTGCCAGTTTGAAGGTAATTCTATTGGGCCTCTCTCATAGTAAAATCGCCCCAATCGAACTCCCGAAGCTTCAACTCGAATCACTGTTGATGTGAGTGACCCGTCGTTGTCCTGATGTAACACAATTCCTCTATTATTGGCCAAAGCTAATCGCTTCTTGGCGACTACTTACTTCTGACGGTTCAAATGTCGGCAATACAGATCCGATTTGAGAGTTTGGTGGTAGGAGAGTAGCTCATAGTAGATTATTCCTTGCCAATCCCACCAAACACACAGTAAAAGCAGATAATCCTGGGTTGGACACTGTTTCAGCTGGCTCACCACTATTCCACATAGTAGATTATTCCTTGCCAATCCCACCAAGCACACAGTAAAAACAGATAATCCTGGGTTAGACACTGTTTCAGCTGGCTCACCACTATTCCACCTCGACCTATTTTCACTTCACGTTGTCATAGATGATCCACTTTCATCACCAGATGCCACCCACTTCAGAAATGGATCAACTTTTTTGAGATTTAGCAACGATTCGCAGATAGAAATTTGATCCATGAGGTTTCCTTTTGTATTAAATCGTGTAGCAACCATACCACAAGCTTCTTTATGTATTCAACCTTATTCAGTTTTTTTATGGAATGACAATCGAAACATTGCCCACATGACGGTCGGACTACATGATTTCTATTATTCTGTCGACATTTTCGACAATTGGCTTTTCAGAGCGTGACTCATTTTCGACATAAAAATTACCGGAATAGAAACGACGACTAAAATTGCACTGTTACTATTCATATTTTCCGCCAGTTGGCTTATGTTTTTGCCTTTAGCGAAGAAAAACTGTAAGATATGACGGGTTTTCCCTTTGCTTGCCTCCATCTGACAAGCGTTCAAACATTACTGAGTCAAGTAGTTACAAAACTGTCTGAGCAGTTATTTTTCTGCATGAAATCTTATCGTTCTAACGCCATCTAGCATACGCCATTGGATATATGCTAGAAAATAGGCAGAGAAAGAGTTGAAGACGATGAACGCGGCGAACGCCCTCTGCTGATGAAAATCATGTCCAATAAAACCGGCATTAAGTGCTTCAAACTATCGATTGGAAATTAGACATCTTGCGGATTATGTTGGCATTTCAAATTAGTATAACCAACTTTAGAGAACATTTTGGGTCAAATCTCTATTGGTGTTAAAACAAAAACACTCAATTTTTTTCGAAAAATAATTTGGCATTAAAATCTGCGTATATATGATGCGTAACTATCTGAGTGTTGTAAAATGCATCAATATGGGAGAAAAGAGAGACCCATACTTATGATACGATAACAACCGGCCAATAGAGTAAATACCGTGGCAAAGATCAAGCAAGACTGAAAAGATAGCGACAAAGTCTCTCAAAAGTCAGGGGTATTCTGACAGTTTTCTTCGATTATTGTGCATTATGAGTTTCACCTGCCGGGCCAAACCGTCAACAGGGAAAGTTATTTTAATGCTATGTGTCGTATGCGTGAAGATATAACAAAAAGAGACTAGATTTATGACCAGAGTACTCAAGTTTTTTGAACCACAATAATGCGTCATCTCAATCTGATTAGGTCATTGGCCAGTTTTTCACCATGAAATTAATTGATACTGCTCACCATGAAATTAATTGAACTGCTCCCCCTTTCGCCTTATTTAGCATCAAGTGTGGCGTTCTGTGTGACGCAACTGCAATAAAATCACAGTATTTAATCCATGAAATCCATTTTGAAAAATTTCACCTGACATCAGGCAATGACCATTTTTTTTATTTTATAATTGATATATCTAAATATAAACTACCCATTATCGAAAAATACATACGTTTATAATAACATGTGTCTGTAGCTAGCACTATTAACCGTCGTTTGATCTCCCACCCTCGGGTGTCTTCTACAATGGCGTCTAAAATCGCTTTCATGTCTATGTCAAATAAATCGACCCGTCCTGTATCCACCGTTTACATATCCTTTTTAGATTCGAATCAACTATTTGTAAACATGAACGCCAAAGTTATTTGTATGACAAACCGACATGTAATAAATAAACAATGATTGTCGTCGTGATGGCAATTCATTTCCATATTTAGCCGGATATTTCATATGAAGTTATTGACAATTTGTAATGCCACGAGGGGTCAGTTGTGAATTTCAATTTATTATTGTATTCAAAAAATAGAAAACCTGTTTGGTGTTGAAAATTAAAATTCATAATTAATGACAATAATTGTCTTATCCATTGTGCTCTTTCTTTTCTGATAAATTAACAATAAAACCGCGTTTCACTATTCGTTTGTACAAAATTGACAATGTATGAAACTAAAGATCACTTGGAAACAGTTTTCACGACACCCTCGTATTATCCCTATCGCATGTTTTGCCATATTTCCGTTTCCACTATTCATTCATAACGCCTTATTTATTTAACAATAGGGGTTGCTAGTAGTAGCTTTGCTTTTCCGTTTTCTTCTTATTGTTTACATATTGTTTTTATAAAAATCAACAATAAAAAAAACACAACAAAAATCGTGGGCGTTGTTTGTTGTGTGCCACCACACAACTACCACGGAAACTACAAAATGCAATATAAGACTTTCGTGATCACGATGCAGACTTGGAGGGCGACAGCGACGGCGGCAACAACACCTTTTGCAACAACCCCACACGAATGAATCTTCACTGTCGACGGGGTGGCAGTCAGTCTCAGTTACGTGCGTTCTTCGTATGCAAGCCAACAATAAATAATAATACTCCGCTTTAAACTTACAATAGTACTCACACTCTCACACATACCTATATGAGTACATAGTGCAAAGGCGCATACGAATATTTCTCAGCACCGCCATCGCCATTGCTATCGTGCTGTCATTATTAATTTCGTAGTAGTAGTTGTAGTAGTGGTGTTGGTGGAAATGTAATAGGCACACTGTCGTCGTTGTACGCGCCGAAAATTTAATGTTGCCACCTAACAGCGCTCATAAATTCAACAGGGAGACAGCAAACTGTGTATTACAGTATTACGGTAACAGCGACAAATGGGAAATTCTAAGATTATTATCACTGGACATCGATTTGGTAGTAACTAAAAAGAGAAAGCGGATAGCTTTAATAGCGTAAAAGATGTGCCTTAGCCAATTGGATAACATCTGCTTTTTAACCTCAACTCTTACACCTCACAATTAGTCGTTGACAGCTTCAATATACGAGCATATTATGAAGTGATGCGGTAACCTAACAAGCCGCTCATTTTAAGTATTATTAATATGGAAATAGGAATGAAAATTGAGAAACGGATTTCCCCAAAATGTCAACGGCTTCTGAAAACGTTGCAAAGGTCACGGTTTATGAATATGGAATATCGGAACACTTCACAGTTAAGGTGCTTCTATATTATTGATCGTTGTCCGTGACAAAAATTATACAGCTGACACAAAAACTATGACATATATTACAGATGCCAATTAGAATGGCATGTAATCGAATGTGGATATATATTGGGTAACAGATTTAGATAGATTTAGACACGCTTTCTCGCCGTTTAGAAATGTAAGAGACTACTACCCTCGCCACGACGCTATTCCCAAAGATTTTAATATCAAAATACGAAGCGAAGATGGTCTTAGATTCTCACATTAAGATGTCCGCAGTGCCATTTGGTCAAAACACGAGGAACCAGATTGATAACCTGGTAAAAGATAGAGTTGAAACAAGACATTGAACAGAACGAAGAACTTACATATGCCAGAACAAAGAAAGCTAGACATCCCTAAATTACGTACTGAAGATACAGTCGGACCTGCTCTTCCAAACACTCCTAATAACTACGGCAACACTATAAGGAAAAGAAAAAGGAGGAATACATCGTCTTTTGAATCAATTACAAAAAAAAAAAGACGATTTTGAGGATATAGCACGTACGTAGTGAAAAGCAAAACTTATGGTACAACACCATCCTGCAAGGAAACGATGAAAAACTGGTGACATATAGACAGAGGGTAATGCAGTTATGAAGACAAGATCTCCATAAGTTGTTATTTAATTCCGGATGGCAAACCAAACATCAGAAATCTTGCCAGCCTCGATGACTTTAAAATATCAAAATTATTGCTTAAGAGTAGCAAAGCTATGGGTGCTGAAGATCTGTCAGCAAAGCGATAAGCTGATATTGAGCTCTTAATCACGATTTGGTTTAATAAGAGCATGTGTGATGATTAGAATTAAAACTTGAATATATTCTGTGTTCAAAAAAAAGCAATTCAAAATTGTGTACCAATTGTGGATATATGAAAAAGTACTACATACTATATGTATATCCGACCTGATTAATTTTAGACCTGGTAAATCTAAGCAAATGCTGGAAAATGATAACCACATCAACATATACCATCTTTTTGCCGATTATAAACTGACATTGACATATTTATGACCGAATATGCCATTCCTGACAAGATTTTACGTCTTTGTAGGATGACACAGACTGAAATGAGATCTTCAGTAAAAATACATATAAAGATTTTTGACGGAATGGTAGCCTACCGTGTGGCTTCTTCAACATACTTTTGGAAGTGGTTTCGAGGAACGTTGCAACTTTTGAAACCATTCACAATGAAAGCTGTAGAAACGGTCTTCTCATATATTAAGATGGCGTTTGCAAAAGTGAATCCGGCGGTGAAAGAGTTATTTCCTTTGATTATCAAAAAGTCTACTCGTTTCGAACTGCATAAAATTTGTCAATTGTACCTTTGAAAATACAGATGATCTAATCTCTTTCGGCACCGCATTAAAAAAAAAAAAAAATGCAAATGTCCGCATGGAAATTATGACAAGAGTATTGCCGCAAACAAATGCTACTATGGGCTTAACAAGCGATTTAAAGACAAAATTCTCTCACGACGAATAAAAATCTAACTTTACCAAAACTTAGTTTTATATATGTTTTCCTGTATATCGCAAAATTCTGATTTATGGAACATGCAGATAAATCAAGGAGTCTTCGAAAGAAAGACCTTCCCATCATCGCCAACGGAGAGCGTCGGCGTCGTACAGATCATTAATTTTTTGAGCTACGTGTCGACATTAATGTGGTAAAGACAAAAAATACAACAACTGAGCTGGCTAAGTCATGTCGTGCGGCTGGACTATATCGCTCAAAAAATCTGTAATGAGCGAACTAGATGGCTGATTAAGAACAGGATGACCCTCCGTCAGAATTTCCAGCCTTTTGAAATACTATCAAAACATGATGTGACGAATCAGAAAGAAAGCACAGAAGACCGAAGCGCTGGAATTATTTCCTACACGCGGCATGAAATATTTTCCTCAAAAGTATTACTGCTCTATACATCAATTTTCACACATCTGGCAGCATTATTCGCCAACTCCTCATCATTGTTATTATCCACACAATAACTCCAACTTGAACTGTTGTTGCTGTATTTAAAATGTCTGTAATTGGTTTACTGCGAACTGCTAACAACAGCCAACCAAAAAACCCTAACAATGGCCCAACAACAAATGAAAATGTTACAGCTCATTCAACTCGACCTCTTTTGTGATGCCTACGAGAGAGTGTGTGTGTATATGTTTTGTGAACGGGAGTATGTGTGTTCTCACACAGAGACTATAACTAACACTACTGCACAGCAACAAAGGCGTATCATCGCGTACTACGAACATTTTCACGTACGCAGTACAAAACCCTACGACGTGACGAGACTGTTCCATGCCATACAATGGCAACGGTGGCGGCGGTATCAATTTGCTTGATTACCTTCATACCTGTGGTGGGTATACCCGTACACGTATGTGTGTGGAAGCATGTTTATACGTTAGTCCGTCCGCGTCTCTGGATGGCTGCCGTAATGTCTGCCAGTTCAGTTTAACAAAACGGCAACAAAAAGATCCTTAACTCTGGCTCAGTTGCAATTCATACGAGTGAGTTGGAATGTTTGTAGCACGAGTACAAGTCAGTATCGTGTGGTTGAGACGTTGTTGAGTTACACTTTGATGTTGGCATATTGTTACTTGTTGTTGTTGGCATATTGCTACGTTGTTGCTGTGCATCGGAATAAATACATACGAGTATCATCAGGAATCAACAGCATCATCTCATCATTATCATCTCTAATAACATTTAATGTCTTGTGTGAGAAATGTTAAAAGAGAGCAAGCAACTTCGCCTCGTCATCATTACTGTTTAATTTGAATTTTATATTGATTGTCTGATTTACTCATCGTTTGCTCCTTTTAGTTATTTATTCCCACCACTGCACCACAACAGCAGCAACAACAAACGCCACAGCAACCAAAAAGGAGCAAACGATGAGTAAATCAGACAATCAATATAAAATTCAAATTAAACAGTAATGATGACGAGGCGAAGTTGCTTGCTCTCTTTTAACATTTCTCACACAAGACATTAAATGTTATTAGAGATGATAATGATGAGATGATGCTGTTGTGGTGCAGTGGTGGGAATAAATAACTAAAAGGAGGCGGATTTAATGCGATTAGCTGGTTAGTAAAGTGCGGATGACTGAAAGTCTTTACAGGGATTAACTGCTGAGATGGGTTGAGAGTTATTGTGGTTGCATTGATTCCCAGATTACAAATTGGACTTTGACTCTGGAGTGAATGAAGAATGTTTCTAATGGAAACCAAACCTAACGAGTTCAAAGGTCAAGGGTTGGTTTAGCCGGTTAAGCGTTAAGCAGAAATTTCACAAAAGTTATTAAAATTATCGCCAGTTTCCAAAGCCTTTTAGTGACAATCCCAATTACCAAATATGGATATAAATTCAATACCGTCGTTATTAAATTTATCGCCAGTTTCCAAAGTCGTTTTGTGACAATCCCAATTACCGAATATGGATATAAATTAAATACCGTCGCCCAGTGGAACATTCTCAGAGAATGATATAAGAACTTTAGGCAAATGTCAGGAAGTGACAATCTCGGCAATCAAAATTTTAAGTCCATAGGTGAAGGTGTAATTACTTGGCTGACCACTACAACACAGGTCGGATTTTAAGTACACATGACTACGTTAGTTCTTCATGACATGTATTTATAATAACTTTCATTAATATCTATCAAATGCTTCTTCAAATTTCATATATCTAATGAAGTGTTTTTTTTTTTTCCTGCAATTTCCTGCACTTTTATTCATGACAGATCGGGAAATAATTATTTGAATCTTATGATTTGCGGAAGAAATTTGAACTGTATTTGACCAGGTTGAAGTCAGGGAATGATAGATGGAAGGCCGAAACAAATCTGAAGTGCAAATCGATTGTCAGAATTGAGTATAGAGGCGAAGAAAAGATCGTACTATCCAGTGGCTGGTTCCCTCCGAAGCTTCCATCAGGATAGCCGGTGTATTAGAAAAATTACATGCCTTAGGATCGAAACTACCTTTTCTATAATTTTAAATGAGTCAGACCCTCACCTTTCTGGATATGAATGTTATAGTTCTGATAAAACGCGCCCAGTGGGCCACTTTGGGTAAGCAGAACTGACGCCTTGGGATGAACTAAACGTTATCTCACGGCTATATTTTGAGCCTTATTTGTGCGATTAAAATTAATGGCGCATTAAAATCTAAAAGGGAAATGGCAATATTGCAAATATTTACGCAAAATATTCAGTTCAATTCGAAATGTTTGAAGTTGAAATGTACATTTCTAAATAAAGCTTCATTTTACATACGACGGAAAATGGAAAATATTAATGAATATATAATTGGATAAAATATTAGATTATTTTAAACATTTTCTATTTTTCATAATTAAGATGGAAATTAAAGAATTTTAAAACAGAAATAGAACTATTTTATATTTAAAAATATCTTTTCTGGATATTATAAAATTCAGAATGATTAAAAAACTGTATTCGCCTAAATATGTAATCTATTAATACTATCTGTATGAAAGAAAACAACCAGAAATATTAATATTGTAAAGAACGAATTAATACTTATCACTATACAAATTGACTGGCATTATGAAATTATCATTCTGCCAAAACTACTGTTGAATCTCGCTTTGGAAAAAGCGGCAACTGATTTTGAGCTCTAATAAACAACAAAATAAAAATAAATAAAAAACAAAATAAAAATAAATAAACAAACAACAAACAAATTATTGAAATAAAGAATTTGTGAATTTACTTAAACCAGCTAGCGTTTTATCATAGCTCCCGTATAAATGAATAACATTACAATTTTTTGAAACTAGATTTTTGTCCTTCCAATTAAAGATGCGATTTATAAGTAAAAAATCTAAACATTTTGTCGTTTAAACTCAAGAAATAGCTTTTTAATTTTCGTCATAACTTTGCGATAGTAGGAGAGTGACTTCCTCACGTAACAATCAGAGGTCATAACTCCAAATCCTTTCCTCCTCCTGTCCACGTCGCGAATTCATCCATAGGCTTCATTGACGCTGGACAAGTGCATTAAAGTTGCGAAATAGGAGTTATTTTAACGAACCATGAATAAAATGAAAAACTAGGAAATGAGAAATACACAGACATATTACACTAAAAACTGTACGATTTTCCTTTTTTTACAAGAATTATTTTGAAAGTTTCTAAAAAACAACAAAATTGTATATTTGATTTCGGAAGTTGACTATAGAACTATCAAAAACCCACATAATTACCTTACTTGAGAAACGTGCATAGATCACGTGAATCGTGTTATTAATGTGCGCCATTAAGACACATTCTTTGATTTAGAACTGCAAAATTGCATGAATCCCGATAAGAAATCACAAACTTGTTTTGCTGTCTCAGAGCAGAGAACCAATGACGCCAATATAATACTCGCATAGTTTAGCATTAGATTAATTTGCTTATACCTGCATAACCATATATGTCACTCAGAAGTAGTGGACGAAAGAAGAAGAATGCCCCCGATATGCTTTGATAGAGAAATGAAATGCTTCAAAAAGAAATGAGTAACATAACTCGTTTATGTTTGTCAAATGTAAACGTTCACACAGAGTTTCTCTCAAGAATAATTCTGTATTCTTTGGGTAAAGTTCATATTTATGGTTTAGCGTACTCGAACCAAACATACAAATATGATCTCATTGACTCATTGTGCACTTACACTTGGTAATGTTCACTCAATAAATAGGCACTCTGTAGGAATATGTATAATTTATTCATTGGCCAATCGGGTTAGCCAAGATCAATTAACTGGTTAATCAAACATTTGGATTAATCATATTTACTGTTAATCGATTAAATCATAATTTTGATTACTCAAAATCCACGATTAATTGATTAATCAGACAACTGATTAAACAGAATTTAAATAATAGACCATTGAATATTATGTGTTTCGTGATTAGCCGCTCAGAAATTTTCAATATAACTTTTTTTGTCATTTAAAATATACGTTGCAACTTCTTGCCCAAACTATTTGAATTTTGCATACATTATTCGAAATTGTTCACCCCAAAATTCAAATTAATTGTATAATCAGAAATGCTGGTTAATCGATTAACTGATTATTTACGATAATGATTAACCGACTGCACATCGACCAATCGAACATCCCCAGTTTCTATTATTAAAATTTTTAACGAATTACGAAATTTTTTACCAATAAATTGTTGTTTTGGCACAAAATCTTTATCTCTTTTACCAATTTTTTTTATGAAACAACAACATTTTTATCCTCCAAAATATCTCTCTTGTGTTTATTTGAGAGTATGTATTTGCATTTCGAGTTAATCGTATTTAAGGTTAATCCATTAAATCACAAGTTTGATTAGATTTGCAGTACTGTCTCGTGGCAGATGCAACTAGAAAATCAGTGTCAAGTTTCCAAGGGAGGTAGTATTAAGAGAAATGAAATATTAGGGCTTACCAAATCCGGGATTAATCGGGCAAATCCATTTCGAATTGAAGGCTCGCAAGTAATTTTTGTCAAATTCGCCATTTTGTATGGGAATTTCCAGAAAGAGCGTAAGTCGTTTAAATACGGTCCTAAAAAAGGATAAAATAAAAATACAGACGTTTAAAGAGTTATGATAACAACAACATTTTCCCCAATGCACTCAACGAAATCCAGTTCAGAACAGTTACATTCAACGCGAAACTTTGTTTGTAGAACAGCTGTACTTTGTATTTGAAATTTTGTAAAAAATTTTAAACATTTTGTTTTTGTTTTTAATTCTATTTTTTAAACAAGGAATACAAATATCATTAGATTTGTTTACGGTGCATGTAAAATATAATATATCTTCGTTGATCGTTGATCGTTTCCGTGAAATGTAGTCAGAGGCAGCCGCTTCTTGGCCACCAGAGAGATAACGATTAAGAGATTTTTGCTAGGATCAATTAAATGAGTTATTTTAAATGTTTTAATGTTTTAACTTGATTTTTAATTCCCAGTTCATTACAGGACACAACAATCACAGTGGAGGAAACTAACTAGATTCCTGCCTATAGGAATAGATAAACTGTCATTGAATTAAATCGGCCGGTTCCAGTATTGGATAACTTAATCAAGTCGGTTGAAAGAAAACTTTTTGTAGTAGGAAGCAATCATATTTCGTGCTGGTACGCTAGAAAAGCAACCGCATCCGAAGTTAAAAGTGATTGTCAGCTAGTAATCGCGAACCGAATAAAGGAGTTTTTTTCTGATACAGAAAAATTAAACTTGATGAATCAGATGGTTTTAATTATTATTGGCATGATATAAATTATATTAAGCACAACTGATCTATGAAGCTGACCGTTTATTGGTTTGAGCAGCTTTCGGTTATGACAGCAGAATGCAATGTACATACAAAGGGTGTCCCAACAAGAACGCAAGATTTAAATTTGGCGCCGTTCAAAGTGTGATTGTTTGACATTTGAACAATTGTTATTGTTTGCTAGTAGAAGATACGAGGTTAGTAAAAGTGGAGCGCTACACGAATGAACAACGCATTTTCATTGTGAAATTGTTTTACCAAAATGGTGAAAGTTTTGCGGCTACAGTTCGCAAATTGCGATCAATTCGGGGTCACAATAATGCTCCAAAAGAGTTAACTGTAAAGAGATTAATGGATAAATTTGCCAAAACTGGGTCTGTTAGTGATGTAAAGATAACAACGCGCCTTCGACCAGGTCGATCGACCGAAAATGTCGCAGCTGTACGTGATGATGTCGCTCAAACTCCATCCACCTCAATTCGACACCGAGCTCAGCAAATTGGTGTCTCCAAATCCACTATGCAGCGAATTTTGACGAAAGATTTGCATCTTCATGCATACAAAGTTCAATTGACTCAGGAACTGAAGCCAGATGACCATGGGCGTTAATTAGGTGTTGGAGAGACAACCTGAAAATGCAGATTTTGCCGATAAAATCATCTTCCATCTTAATGGCTTCGTCAATAGGCAGAATTATCGCATTTGGGGTGAGGAAAATCATCGAGTGATTCATGAGAAGCAAATGCATCCTCAACGTGTCACTGTGCGGTGTGGATTTTGGGCTGGAGGAATCATTGGACCTTTTTTTATGAAAATGTCAAGCACAAACAGTCAATGGTGTTCGGTATCGTGAAATGATAACCAGTTTTTTCGTGCCTAGAATTGAAGAAATGAATGTGGAGGGCATGTTTGCGTTCTTGTTGGGACAGTCTTTAGAAATAAACTCACAAATTTGGACCCATGCAAGAGCTTAACAAGACAGTGGCAAGCGAATTGGGTAAAATCTCAGTTTTGCATTTCAACACCTGCTTTTCAGTGCCTGCTCGAAATTATGAAGTAATAATATAAAGCTAATTATTAAAAAGTCAGATGACGTACATATAACTAAGGGTATAAAAACCGAAAAATTATTACCTTAAATATATAAAATTTCATTGTTTTTAACATTACTCAACGTCATGCTATGGTTAAGTAGCTCTTGCCTTAAAATCAGGTTCGTTTGAGCTAACATTTAGTTCATAGAAACATTGCTAGCTCCTTGACTGAATATCAAGATTACAGGGCAAGATTTTTTAACTCAGACGGTAATCGTGTATTTTGGAAAAAAAAATCAGCTTTGGCAATATATCGATATTAATTTTTATTACTTTATATATTACACAAATCATAATTTTTCGGTTTAAGTTTAAGTTTTATCGCTTCTTTCTCCATCCGTGACTCAGACAATGGAACTTTCATGTTTCTATTTTTTTCCAGAGAAGTGTACGTGACCTAACAATCAAGTACATATCGAGCTGTAGCAGGAAACTTTTTATGCAAGATGGTTTCTGATTTCCTATACAATCTTAATATTTCCCTCATATCGTATACATTAAATAAATATACGGGGTAGTTTTTAATTTTGCTTCCAATGCAACCCTTATTAAATTCACGAAATTCTGTGATGTAGGTATGGAATTTTATTACATTGAATTTGAACTTATATTTTAACTTCTGATTTCTTTTCGCCACACAGTTATTGTTTGGGATTCAGGATTCGATGTAGAAAGTATTTTCGAAGGAGGTTTTTATTTCTGCAAATGGAATTGATATACATTATATACTTATACATTTATTAATTATTGGTATTCGAATACGCTTGCGTTCGATCTGCTTTCGTCTAAATCTGTTTTATGGTTGTTGCAGTTTGAGATCAACTGAGTGAGACGACCCCATGAAAAATACTAAGGATTTTCCAATAGGGGCGGATAGATTTTATTAGTTCGTGGCGTTAAGTAGTTTTAATTTTTATTAATTTTTCAATTTTTTTATCCTTCAAAAAATAAAGTAAAATCGCTATGGGAGGTCATGCCATGAAATGAATTTCATGGCGGCGAGCAACGTCATGAAATGATAAAAGTTTATTACCAAAATGGGAATTCTTTTGCGGTGATGATGCACGCACTGCGCTTATTTTACGGTTAACGATTACTTTTGGATGAACGGGCATGTTGACAAGCAAAATCGATGTATTCGAGACGATGTCAATCGTCTACCGCCTATCGTCTATCGCTTGATGCGACATTCGAGGCTTCTCCGAAACTGATGATAACATTGCTATTACCGCGCTACCAGTCAATGGCAAACAATTTTTTTTTTTTTGGTAAAAGACGAAAGATGTATTAATGTTGTGAACGACGTGTGGTTGTACACGATGGATTGGAAGGCATAGTTATCTTACACGGGGTCAAGATTTGGCCCGTTAGGGTTTTTTTTTTTTTGAAGTCAACGTAACCCGTGCGATCGTTCAAAGTCAGGCTCATCTATGCGCCAGAGCTTTGAAAATTGGATCTCTCAATATGCAATGTCATTGATAAACCTTTCTAATAAAACAAACAAATTCCTTTACATCCCATGAATAAGACAAGGGAGAGCTTCTTACATTCAGTAAGTTTGCACGCATTCTATTTTTAAATGCGCTCAACGGAACCCACAGTTAGTTCAACGATGATTCCGAACGTCACAGTTTGAGAAGCATTGACAAGATTTGTCAATTACTCGCCTCCTCGAAGGGTTCGTTAGAACATCAAGGTGACCGCCGCTAAAAAAAATGGCTATATGCGAAATTGAACCCGCGATCGTGCGAACTGTAGTAATGTATACTAACTATCGCACCACGGTCGGTCACAGAAATAAAAAAGAAAATAAGAAATAAATAGAAAGGAAAAATAGAATAAGAAAAACCGTTAATTAAATTAAAATTATTAAAAAAACTCTTTAAATATACTTGATAGTTGTAAAAATCTATGTTGATGTAAGGAAGAAACTCGCTCGAGCTAGTAAGCTGAGCTTTTTTAGAAAAATATATTACAGCCATAGAAAATTTGAAACCAGGTTTAAAAAATTTACATTTTCAGGGTTTTTAATAATTTTAAAGTTTATTTGTTAATTCAGAAACATATGCGATGGTAGTGTATAAATACTGAAACGAGCTACCCCGGCACGCATATTTCTTAGGGGATCCCCTAAAAATTGAGAGCATAGTTATTACAAAATACTAAAACTTCCTATTTATACAAAAAAAAAAATTAAATAAATAAATAATAGCAAGTTGAAATACAATATATGACAAGAGGATGTTGCTGGCATACCATTGTCCATGAGCCAGTGGATTACACGAGCCACAATTTGGCAAAATCGAACCAGTAGGAAAAGACACGCTCCTACAAGGAACCTGTCTCCCTTGAGCAGATCTCTGCAATAATCGGACATTTTAATGTGTTTTTAACGATTTTGTTATTTATACGAGTATAGATATATATAGATATATATAAAACGATGGCTTAATTTGAACGTGGTTAAGAAATACAAATTTTCACTGAGAAAATAAGTTAAATCTGTGTATCACCTACGAGGAGAAGTCGTTTCTGACATAACTTATATAATGACAAGGACAATGCACCCCAGCAAAAAATGTAACCTTCTTGATATCTTTTTAAACTTTATTCGTTAACTAACTGACACGGCAAACGTTGTTTTGCCTTAAAAAAAAAAAAAAAATTCAAGAAAAAATTAATTGCAAAAATCTCATC
>JAHXMU010031898.1:0-16559 GCA_019455685.1 Philornis downsi | reverse complement strand
CATAGAAGACATTTACGTTGCTTGAGCCTATAGTGAGTGCCTAAAGTTGGTTAATTCATTTCTCTGTTTTATTCAACTCTACTCGTAAATGGCAAACTCGTAAATGGCAAACCTTTCACTAAATAAATAACACTTCAGTTGACAGCCTTGCCAGACCGGAGGTTTTCAAACCACTAAGTGGATAACCCTATACCTTCATGTTAATGAATGAATGGTGACTCGAACTACATTATTTGCTTTAATCATTATGTTATGCCGAAGTGTTTGGCAACTATTCTATGCTGGTTCATACATTTGACGATCGAAAGCGTTAATTTTGTCTTGCCTAATAAATGTTAAAACAAATATAACCAAAGAATGATCCATGTTTTTATTAAACGTAACACCATTTCAAAAAACATAAACCTATTAAGCTAGGAAGACTTCCACCACTTACCCTACTTCTTCATTCCGAAATGATTGGCGGCGAACTTCAAACCTTAGACTCCCTGCAGCTTAACTTAACTGAATATTTATAAACGGCAGTTTAACTTTGAAATCAAAAATGAATGAGAAAGAAAAAACTCCAACAACGACAACAATCTAAAAACAAATAAACAAAATAGGATACCATTAACCGATTGTTAAGTTAATGATGGTGGTTTTTGGTGGAAACATCAACAATTGATGATATTTAGTTGTTGTTTCTGGTGTTATTTTCCACAATGTTTCCTCGTCTAATCTTGAGGTGTAAAAAATCGTAATATGAGACCTTTTATTCAAAACCGAAAACCCAAATGGCTCGCTGGACCGCAAACTGTCCGCCTACTCGGTGGGTATAAATTGAATTTCTTTGGTTCATTAACAAACAAAATATACATAGAAGCAGCGAAACATTTCACAACAAAAATGTGTAATAAATTGTTGAACGATTTCAGAACGGTGTCAGAAATCCATAAAGAGGAATATGGAAGGGATATAGAATGATAGAAAGAGAGGGCAACGGCTAGTGAATGACTCAAGTAGTGATGAGACCAATTTGTTAAATACAAATAATTGAAAGACATCTCTTCCATTTATTAAACTTCAAGTGCCGAAAATCCATGCATGGTTTCTTTTAAACACCGAGTCTATCTGTCTGGCAGTACTCTCTCACATCTCCGCCTCATAATAAATGGATAAAAGGTAATTAGACAGCTCGTCGGTTGTTGTTGGGCGGGCTGTTCACAGCTCTCCGCTCGGGCTCTGTGTGATAATCCCAACTGAAGCACTTGTGGCATTGTGTGCTTAACCACAGGTAGTTTCTTCTTTCACTTCTCTTCTCTTTCCTTTCTTTGGAGTCTTTGTTATTGCGTTTTTATTGGGATAACCCTGTACAACATTGGGTTTCCACAAGTCCCCATTGTATTATTTGCTTTATTCCAAAAGTCCGTCTATCTGCGGTATCTATTTGTAGGAAGGGTGCTGCTCATGATTGTTAAGACGTTACACGGCTGCTTTGCGGTCGTCTGGGTTCAGGGGTTACCCTTTGTACAATATGTACAATGCAGTTATTACTTTTTCTTGTCTTCGTTTTGAAATTCGCATGCAGAGCTATTATTCGATCGAAAGATTTTTCACAAAACACCATAAAACACATCAGCAATTGTTGAAAACAAATTGAAAATGAATTTGTAAAGAATCGAACGATGGGTGTGAGATGTTAGGAAACAATAAACACGGTACAAAATGATAGTACATCAATTAAACTGTAGCTCTTTTGTTTTTCTTTTTTCCTGCTGATCAAATATTGAATTATTGTTCAAATTTCGAAATTTGTGTAAACGATGGAAGGAACTCATTCCAATTTTTCTCTAATGTTTAACAGAGAGAATTGCGTAAATATCGTTTGGCATTTCTCCCACCTTAGTTGCAATTTCTTTACTTCATCATCCAAAAGATTACGCAGGCACACTCCTTTCTCCTATGCAGCTCTGATTATCCTATTTTGTCAGGACACTGAACAATAGAGAAATTTCTTTGACAATATTGACTTAACGACGATATCTCAATGATTAAGGCATAGATTAAGATTAAGACATTAATCTGTTGGGCATTAGGCAAAAGTCAGGCCAGGTCGAAGCCAATATATAAAGTATTGCAAACAGAAATTCATTATTTATGCGTGACATTGAAGGCTTTAATTAACATGGTTCGAATGATCCGAATCAGGTCAAATATGCACCGTTTAGTTCGATAACTTGTTGCCAGTTTGAAGGTAATTCTATTGGGCCTCTCTCATAGTAAAATCGCCCCAATCGAACTCCCGAAGCTTCAACTCGAATCACTGTTGATGTGAGTGACCCGTCGTTGTCCTGATGTAACACAATTCCTCTATTATTGGCCAAAGCTAATCGCTTCTTGGCGACTACTTACTTCTGACGGTTCAAATGTCGGCAATACAGATCCGATTTGAGAGTTTGGTGGTAGGAGAGTAGCTCATAGTAGATTATTCCTTGCCAATCCCACCAAACACACAGTAAAAGCAGATAATCCTGGGTTGGACACTGTTTCAGCTGGCTCACCACTATTCCACATAGTAGATTATTCCTTGCCAATCCCACCAAGCACACAGTAAAAACAGATAATCCTGGGTTAGACACTGTTTCAGCTGGCTCACCACTATTCCACCTCGACCTATTTTCACTTCACGTTGTCATAGATGATCCACTTTCATCACCAGATGCCACCCACTTCAGAAATGGATCAACTTTTTTGAGATTTAGCAACGATTCGCAGATAGAAATTTGATCCATGAGGTTTCCTTTTGTATTAAATCGTGTAGCAACCATACCACAAGCTTCTTTATGTATTCAACCTTATTCAGTTTTTTTATGGAATGACAATCGAAACATTGCCCACATGACGGTCGGACTACATGATTTCTATTATTCTGTCGACATTTTCGACAATTGGCTTTTCAGAGCGTGACTCATTTTCGACATAAAAATTACCGGAATAGAAACGACGACTAAAATTGCACTGTTACTATTCATATTTTCCGCCAGTTGGCTTATGTTTTTGCCTTTAGCGAAGAAAAACTGTAAGATATGACGGGTTTTCCCTTTGCTTGCCTCCATCTGACAAGCGTTCAAACATTACTGAGTCAAGTAGTTACAAAACTGTCTGAGCAGTTATTTTTCTGCATGAAATCTTATCGTTCTAACGCCATCTAGCATACGCCATTGGATATATGCTAGAAAATAGGCAGAGAAAGAGTTGAAGACGATGAACGCGGCGAACGCCCTCTGCTGATGAAAATCATGTCCAATAAAACCGGCATTAAGTGCTTCAAACTATCGATTGGAAATTAGACATCTTGCGGATTATGTTGGCATTTCAAATTAGTATAACCAACTTTAGAGAACATTTTGGGTCAAATCTCTATTGGTGTTAAAACAAAAACACTCAATTTTTTTCGAAAAATAATTTGGCATTAAAATCTGCGTATATATGATGCGTAACTATCTGAGTGTTGTAAAATGCATCAATATGGGAGAAAAGAGAGACCCATACTTATGATACGATAACAACCGGCCAATAGAGTAAATACCGTGGCAAAGATCAAGCAAGACTGAAAAGATAGCGACAAAGTCTCTCAAAAGTCAGGGGTATTCTGACAGTTTTCTTCGATTATTGTGCATTATGAGTTTCACCTGCCGGGCCAAACCGTCAACAGGGAAAGTTATTTTAATGCTATGTGTCGTATGCGTGAAGATATAACAAAAAGAGACTAGATTTATGACCAGAGTACTCAAGTTTTTTGAACCACAATAATGCGTCATCTCAATCTGATTAGGTCATTGGCCAGTTTTTCACCATGAAATTAATTGATACTGCTCACCATGAAATTAATTGAACTGCTCCCCCTTTCGCCTTATTTAGCATCAAGTGTGGCGTTCTGTGTGACGCAACTGCAATAAAATCACAGTATTTAATCCATGAAATCCATTTTGAAAAATTTCACCTGACATCAGGCAATGACCATTTTTTTTATTTTATAATTGATATATCTAAATATAAACTACCCATTATCGAAAAATACATACGTTTATAATAACATGTGTCTGTAGCTAGCACTATTAACCGTCGTTTGATCTCCCACCCTCGGGTGTCTTCTACAATGGCGTCTAAAATCGCTTTCATGTCTATGTCAAATAAATCGACCCGTCCTGTATCCACCGTTTACATATCCTTTTTAGATTCGAATCAACTATTTGTAAACATGAACGCCAAAGTTATTTGTATGACAAACCGACATGTAATAAATAAACAATGATTGTCGTCGTGATGGCAATTCATTTCCATATTTAGCCGGATATTTCATATGAAGTTATTGACAATTTGTAATGCCACGAGGGGTCAGTTGTGAATTTCAATTTATTATTGTATTCAAAAAATAGAAAACCTGTTTGGTGTTGAAAATTAAAATTCATAATTAATGACAATAATTGTCTTATCCATTGTGCTCTTTCTTTTCTGATAAATTAACAATAAAACCGCGTTTCACTATTCGTTTGTACAAAATTGACAATGTATGAAACTAAAGATCACTTGGAAACAGTTTTCACGACACCCTCGTATTATCCCTATCGCATGTTTTGCCATATTTCCGTTTCCACTATTCATTCATAACGCCTTATTTATTTAACAATAGGGGTTGCTAGTAGTAGCTTTGCTTTTCCGTTTTCTTCTTATTGTTTACATATTGTTTTTATAAAAATCAACAATAAAAAAACACAACAAAAATCGTGGGCGTTGTTTGTTGTGTGCCACCACACAACTACCACGGAAACTACAAAATGCAATATAAGACTTTCGTGATCACGATGCAGACTTGGAGGGCGACAGCGACGGCGGCAACAACACCTTTTGCAACAACCCCACACGAATGAATCTTCACTGTCGACGGGGTGGCAGTCAGTCTCAGTTACGTGCGTTCTTCGTATGCAAGCCAACAATAAATAATAATACTCCGCTTTAAACTTACAATAGTACTCACACTCTCACACATACCTATATGAGTACATAGTGCAAAGGCGCATACGAATATTTCTCAGCACCGCCATCGCCATTGCTATCGTGCTGTCATTATTAATTTCGTAGTAGTAGTTGTAGTAGTGGTGTTGGTGGAAATGTAATAGGCACACTGTCGTCGTTGTACGCGCCGAAAATTTAATGTTGCCACCTAACAGCGCTCATAAATTCAACAGGGAGACAGCAAACTGTGTATTACAGTATTACGGTAACAGCGACAAATGGGAAATTCTAAGATTATTATCACTGGACATCGATTTGGTAGTAACTAAAAAGAGAAAGCGGATAGCTTTAATAGCGTAAAAGATGTGCCTTAGCCAATTGGATAACATCTGCTTTTTAACCTCAACTCTTACACCTCACAATTAGTCGTTGACAGCTTCAATATACGAGCATATTATGAAGTGATGCGGTAACCTAACAAGCCGCTCATTTTAAGTATTATTAATATGGAAATAGGAATGAAAATTGAGAAACGGATTTCCCCAAAATGTCAACGGCTTCTGAAAACGTTGCAAAGGTCACGGTTTATGAATATGGAATATCGGAACACTTCACAGTTAAGGTGCTTCTATATTATTGATCGTTGTCCGTGACAAAAATTATACAGCTGACACAAAAACTATGACATATATTACAGATGCCAATTAGAATGGCATGTAATCGAATGTGGATATATATTGGGTAACAGATTTAGATAGATTTAGACACGCTTTCTCGCCGTTTAGAAATGTAAGAGACTACTACCCTCGCCACGACGCTATTCCCAAAGATTTTAATATCAAAATACGAAGCGAAGATGGTCTTAGATTCTCACATTAAGATGTCCGCAGTGCCATTTGGTCAAAACACGAGGAACCAGATTGATAACCTGGTAAAAGATAGAGTTGAAACAAGACATTGAACAGAACGAAGAACTTACATATGCCAGAACAAAGAAAGCTAGACATCCCTAAATTACGTACTGAAGATACAGTCGGACCTGCTCTTCCAAACACTCCTAATAACTACGGCAACACTATAAGGAAAAGAAAAAGGAGGAATACATCGTCTTTTGAATCAATTACAAAAAAAAAAGACGATTTTGAGGATATAGCACGTACGTAGTGAAAAGCAAAACTTATGGTACAACACCATCCTGCAAGGAAACGATGAAAAACTGGTGACATATAGACAGAGGGTAATGCAGTTATGAAGACAAGATCTCCATAAGTTGTTATTTAATTCCGGATGGCAAACCAAACATCAGAAATCTTGCCAGCCTCGATGACTTTAAAATATCAAAATTATTGCTTAAGAGTAGCAAAGCTATGGGTGCTGAAGATCTGTCAGCAAAGCGATAAGCTGATATTGAGCTCTTAATCACGATTTGGTTTAATAAGAGCATGTGTGATGATTAGAATTAAAACTTGAATATATTCTGTGTTCAAAAAAAAGCAATTCAAAATTGTGTACCAATTGTGGATATATGAAAAAGTACTACATACTATATGTATATCCGACCTGATTAATTTTAGACCTGGTAAATCTAAGCAAATGCTGGAAAATGATAACCACATCAACATATACCATCTTTTTGCCGATTATAAACTGACATTGACATATTTATGACCGAATATGCCATTCCTGACAAGATTTTACGTCTTTGTAGGATGACACAGACTGAAATGAGATCTTCAGTAAAAATACATATAAAGATTTTTGACGGAATGGTAGCCTACCGTGTGGCTTCTTCAACATACTTTTGGAAGTGGTTTCGAGGAACGTTGCAACTTTTGAAACCATTCACAATGAAAGCTGTAGAAACGGTCTTCTCATATATTAAGATGGCGTTTGCAAAAGTGAATCCGGCGGTGAAAGAGTTATTTCCTTTGATTATCAAAAAGTCTACTCGTTTCGAACTGCATAAAATTTGTCAATTGTACCTTTGAAAATACAGATGATCTAATCTCTTTCGGCACCGCATTAAAAAAAAAAAAAAATGCAAATGTCCGCATGGAAATTATGACAAGAGTATTGCCGCAAACAAATGCTACTATGGGCTTAACAAGCGATTTAAAGACAAAATTCTCTCACGACGAATAAAAATCTAACTTTACCAAAACTTAGTTTTATATATGTTTTCCTGTATATCGCAAAATTCTGATTTATGGAACATGCAGATAAATCAAGGAGTCTTCGAAAGAAAGACCTTCCCATCATCGCCAACGGAGAGCGTCGGCGTCGTACAGATCATTAATTTTTTGAGCTACGTGTCGACATTAATGTGGTAAAGACAAAAAATACAACAACTGAGCTGGCTAAGTCATGTCGTGCGGCTGGACTATATCGCTCAAAAAATCTGTAATGAGCGAACTAGATGGCTGATTAAGAACAGGATGACCCTCCGTCAGAATTTCCAGCCTTTTGAAATACTATCAAAACATGATGTGACGAATCAGAAAGAAAGCACAGAAGACCGAAGCGCTGGAATTATTTCCTACACGCGGCATGAAATATTTTCCTCAAAAGTATTACTGCTCTATACATCAATTTTCACACATCTGGCAGCATTATTCGCCAACTCCTCATCATTGTTATTATCCACACAATAACTCCAACTTGAACTGTTGTTGCTGTATTTAAAATGTCTGTAATTGGTTTACTGCGAACTGCTAACAACAGCCAACCAAAAAACCCTAACAATGGCCCAACAACAAATGAAAATGTTACAGCTCATTCAACTCGACCTCTTTTGTGATGCCTACGAGAGAGTGTGTGTGTATATGTTTTGTGAACGGGAGTATGTGTGTTCTCACACAGAGACTATAACTAACACTACTGCACAGCAACAAAGGCGTATCATCGCGTACTACGAACATTTTCACGTACGCAGTACAAAACCCTACGACGTGACGAGACTGTTCCATGCCATACAATGGCAACGGTGGCGGCGGTATCAATTTGCTTGATTACCTTCATACCTGTGGTGGGTATACCCGTACACGTATGTGTGTGGAAGCATGTTTATACGTTAGTCCGTCCGCGTCTCTGGATGGCTGCCGTAATGTCTGCCAGTTCAGTTTAACAAAACGGCAACAAAAAGATCCTTAACTCTGGCTCAGTTGCAATTCATACGAGTGAGTTGGAATGTTTGTAGCACGAGTACAAGTCAGTATCGTGTGGTTGAGACGTTGTTGAGTTACACTTTGATGTTGGCATATTGTTACTTGTTGTTGTTGGCATATTGCTACGTTGTTGCTGTGCATCGGAATAAATACATACGAGTATCATCAGGAATCAACAGCATCATCTCATCATTATCATCTCTAATAACATTTAATGTCTTGTGTGAGAAATGTTAAAAGAGAGCAAGCAACTTCGCCTCGTCATCATTACTGTTTAATTTGAATTTTATATTGATTGTCTGATTTACTCATCGTTTGCTCCTTTTTGGTTGCTGTGGCGTTTGTTGTTGCTGCTGTTGTGGTGCAGTGGTGGGAATAAATAACTAAAAGGAGGCGGATTTAATGCGATTAGCTGGTTAGTAAAGTGCGGATGACTGAAAGTCTTTACAGGGATTAACTGCTGAGATGGGTTGAGAGTTATTGTGGTTGCATTGATTCCCAGATTACAAATTGGACTTTGACTCTGGAGTGAATGAAGAATGTTTCTAATGGAAACCAAACCTAACGAGTTCAAAGGTCAAGGGTTGGTTTAGCCGGTTAAGCGTTAAGCAGAAATTTCACAAAAGTTATTAAAATTATCGCCAGTTTCCAAAGCCTTTTAGTGACAATCCCAATTACCAAATATGGATATAAATTCAATACCGTCGTTATTAAATTTATCGCCAGTTTCCAAAGTCGTTTTGTGACAATCCCAATTACCGAATATGGATATAAATTAAATACCGTCGCCCAGTGGAACATTCTCAGAGAATGATATAAGAACTTTAGGCAAATGTCAGGAAGTGACAATCTCGGCAATCAAAATTTTAAGTCCATAGGTGAAGGTGTAATTACTTGGCTGACCACTACAACACAGGTCGGATTTTAAGTACACATGACTACGTTAGTTCTTCATGACATGTATTTATAATAACTTTCATTAATATCTATCAAATGCTTCTTCAAATTTCATATATCTAATGAAGTGTTTTTTTTTTTTCCTGCAATTTCCTGCACTTTTATTCATGACAGATCGGGAAATAATTATTTGAATCTTATGATTTGCGGAAGAAATTTGAACTGTATTTGACCAGGTTGAAGTCAGGGAATGATAGATGGAAGGCCGAAACAAATCTGAAGTGCAAATCGATTGTCAGAATTGAGTATAGAGGCGAAGAAAAGATCGTACTATCCAGTGGCTGGTTCCCTCCGAAGCTTCCATCAGGATAGCCGGTGTATTAGAAAAATTACATGCCTTAGGATCGAAACTACCTTTTCTATAATTTTAAATGAGTCAGACCCTCACCTTTCTGGATATGAATGTTATAGTTCTGATAAAACGCGCCCAGTGGGCCACTTTGGGTAAGCAGAACTGACGCCTTGGGATGAACTAAACGTTATCTCACGGCTATATTTTGAGCCTTATTTGTGCGATTAAAATTAATGGCGCATTAAAATCTAAAAGGGAAATGGCAATATTGCAAATATTTACGCAAAATATTCAGTTCAATTCGAAATGTTTGAAGTTGAAATGTACATTTCTAAATAAAGCTTCATTTTACATACGACGGAAAATGGAAAATATTAATGAATATATAATTGGATAAAATATTAGATTATTTTAAACATTTTCTATTTTTCATAATTAAGATGGAAATTAAAGAATTTTAAAACAGAAATAGAACTATTTTATATTTAAAAATATCTTTTCTGGATATTATAAAATTCAGAATGATTAAAAAACTGTATTCGCCTAAATATGTAATCTATTAATACTATCTGTATGAAAGAAAACAACCAGAAATATTAATATTGTAAAGAACGAATTAATACTTATCACTATACAAATTGACTGGCATTATGAAATTATCATTCTGCCAAAACTACTGTTGAATCTCGCTTTGGAAAAAGCGGCAACTGATTTTGAGCTCTAATAAACAACAAAATAAAAATAAATAAAAAACAAAATAAAAATAAATAAACAAACAACAAACAAATTATTGAAATAAAGAATTTGTGAATTTACTTAAACCAGCTAGCGTTTTATCATAGCTCCCGTATAAATGAATAACATTACAATTTTTTGAAACTAGATTTTTGTCCTTCCAATTAAAGATGCGATTTATAAGTAAAAAATCTAAACATTTTGTCGTTTAAACTCAAGAAATAGCTTTTTAATTTTCGTCATAACTTTGCGATAGTAGGAGAGTGACTTCCTCACGTAACAATCAGAGGTCATAACTCCAAATCCTTTCCTCCTCCTGTCCACGTCGCGAATTCATCCATAGGCTTCATTGACGCTGGACAAGTGCATTAAAGTTGCGAAATAGGAGTTATTTTAACGAACCATGAATAAAATGAAAAACTAGGAAATGAGAAATACACAGACATATTACACTAAAAACTGTACGATTTTCCTTTTTTTACAAGAATTATTTTGAAAGTTTCTAAAAAACAACAAAATTGTATATTTGATTTCGGAAGTTGACTATAGAACTATCAAAAACCCACATAATTACCTTACTTGAGAAACGTGCATAGATCACGTGAATCGTGTTATTAATGTGCGCCATTAAGACACATTCTTTGATTTAGAACTGCAAAATTGCATGAATCCCGATAAGAAATCACAAACTTGTTTTGCTGTCTCAGAGCAGAGAACCAATGACGCCAATATAATACTCGCATAGTTTAGCATTAGATTAATTTGCTTATACCTGCATAACCATATATGTCACTCAGAAGTAGTGGACGAAAGAAGAAGAATGCCCCCGATATGCTTTGATAGAGAAATGAAATGCTTCAAAAAGAAATGAGTAACATAACTCGTTTATGTTTGTCAAATGTAAACGTTCACACAGAGTTTCTCTCAAGAATAATTCTGTATTCTTTGGGTAAAGTTCATATTTATGGTTTAGCGTACTCGAACCAAACATACAAATATGATCTCATTGACTCATTGTGCACTTACACTTGGTAATGTTCACTCAATAAATAGGCACTCTGTAGGAATATGTATAATTTATTCATTGGCCAATCGGGTTAGCCAAGATCAATTAACTGGTTAATCAAACATTTGGATTAATCATATTTACTGTTAATCGATTAAATCATAATTTTGATTACTCAAAATCCACGATTAATTGATTAATCAGACAACTGATTAAACAGAATTTAAATAATAGACCATTGAATATTATGTGTTTCGTGATTAGCCGCTCAGAAATTTTCAATATAACTTTTTTTGTCATTTAAAATATACGTTGCAACTTCTTGCCCAAACTATTTGAATTTTGCATACATTATTCGAAATTGTTCACCCCAAAATTCAAATTAATTGTATAATCAGAAATGCTGGTTAATCGATTAACTGATTATTTACGATAATGATTAACCGACTGCACATCGACCAATCGAACATCCCCAGTTTCTATTATTAAAATTTTTAACGAATTACGAAATTTTTTACCAATAAATTGTTGTTTTGGCACAAAATCTTTATCTCTTTTACCAATTTTTTTTATGAAACAACAACATTTTTATCCTCCAAAATATCTCTCTTGTGTTTATTTGAGAGTATGTATTTGCATTTCGAGTTAATCGTATTTAAGGTTAATCCATTAAATCACAAGTTTGATTAGATTTGCAGTACTGTCTCGTGGCAGATGCAACTAGAAAATCAGTGTCAAGTTTCCAAGGGAGGTAGTATTAAGAGAAATGAAATATTAGGGCTTACCAAATCCGGGATTAATCGGGCAAATCCATTTCGAATTGAAGGCTCGCAAGTAATTTTTGTCAAATTCGCCATTTTGTATGGGAATTTCCAGAAAGA
Source organism: Philornis downsi (assembly GCA_019455685.1). NCBI lineage: Eukaryota > Metazoa > Arthropoda > Insecta > Diptera > Muscidae > Philornis > Philornis downsi. The sequence goes on along the minus strand of JAHXMU010031898.1, from coordinate 4,526 downwards.
GCGTAAGTCGTTTAAATACGGTCCTAAAAAAGGATAAAATAAAAATACAGACGTTTAAAGAGTTATGATAACAACAACATTTTCCCCAATGCACTCAACGAAATCCAGTTCAGAACAGTTACATTCAACGCGAAACTTTGTTTGTAGAACAGCTGTACTTTGTATTTGAAATTTTGTAAAAAATTTTAAACATTTTGTTTTTGTTTTTAATTCTATTTTTTAAACAAGGAATACAAATATCATTAGATTTGTTTACGGTGCATGTAAAATATAATATATCTTCGTTGATCGTTGATCGTTTCCGTGAAATGTAGTCAGAGGCAGCCGCTTCTTGGCCACCAGAGAGATAACGATTAAGAGATTTTTGCTAGGATCAATTAAATGAGTTATTTTAAATGTTTTAATGTTTTAACTTGATTTTTAATTCCCAGTTCATTACAGGACACAACAATCACAGTGGAGGAAACTAACTAGATTCCTGCCTATAGGAATAGATAAACTGTCATTGAATTAAATCGGCCGGTTCCAGTATTGGATAACTTAATCAAGTCGGTTGAAAGAAAACTTTTTGTAGTAGGAAGCAATCATATTTCGTGCTGGTACGCTAGAAAAGCAACCGCATCCGAAGTTAAAAGTGATTGTCAGCTAGTAATCGCGAACCGAATAAAGGAGTTTTTTTCTGATACAGAAAAATTAAACTTGATGAATCAGATGGTTTTAATTATTATTGGCATGATATAAATTATATTAAGCACAACTGATCTATGAAGCTGACCGTTTATTGGTTTGAGCAGCTTTCGGTTATGACAGCAGAATGCAATGTACATACAAAGGGTGTCCCAACAAGAACGCAAGATTTAAATTTGGCGCCGTTCAAAGTGTGATTGTTTGACATTTGAACAATTGTTATTGTTTGCTAGTAGAAGATACGAGGTTAGTAAAAGTGGAGCGCTACACGAATGAACAACGCATTTTCATTGTGAAATTGTTTTACCAAAATGGTGAAAGTTTTGCGGCTACAGTTCGCAAATTGCGATCAATTCGGGGTCACAATAATGCTCCAAAAGAGTTAACTGTAAAGAGATTAATGGATAAATTTGCCAAAACTGGGTCTGTTAGTGATGTAAAGATAACAACGCGCCTTCGACCAGGTCGATCGACCGAAAATGTCGCAGCTGTACGTGATGATGTCGCTCAAACTCCATCCACCTCAATTCGACACCGAGCTCAGCAAATTGGTGTCTCCAAATCCACTATGCAGCGAATTTTGACGAAAGATTTGCATCTTCATGCATACAAAGTTCAATTGACTCAGGAACTGAAGCCAGATGACCATGGGCGTTAATTAGGTGTTGGAGAGACAACCTGAAAATGCAGATTTTGCCGATAAAATCATCTTCCATCTTAATGGCTTCGTCAATAGGCAGAATTATCGCATTTGGGGTGAGGAAAATCATCGAGTGATTCATGAGAAGCAAATGCATCCTCAACGTGTCACTGTGCGGTGTGGATTTTGGGCTGGAGGAATCATTGGACCTTTTTTTATGAAAATGTCAAGCACAAACAGTCAATGGTGTTCGGTATCGTGAAATGATAACCAGTTTTTTCGTGCCTAGAATTGAAGAAATGAATGTGGAGGGCATGTTTGCGTTCTTGTTGGGACAGTCTTTAGAAATAAACTCACAAATTTGGACCCATGCAAGAGCTTAACAAGACAGTGGCAAGCGAATTGGGTAAAATCTCAGTTTTGCATTTCAACACCTGCTTTTCAGTGCCTGCTCGAAATTATGAAGTAATAATATAAAGCTAATTATTAAAAAGTCAGATGACGTACATATAACTAAGGGTATAAAAACCGAAAAATTATTACCTTAAATATATAAAATTTCATTGTTTTTAACATTACTCAACGTCATGCTATGGTTAAGTAGCTCTTGCCTTAAAATCAGGTTCGTTTGAGCTAACATTTAGTTCATAGAAACATTGCTAGCTCCTTGACTGAATATCAAGATTACAGGGCAAGATTTTTTAACTCAGACGGTAATCGTGTATTTTGGAAAAAAAAATCAGCTTTGGCAATATATCGATATTAATTTTTATTACTTTATATATTACACAAATCATAATTTTTCGGTTTAAGTTTAAGTTTTATCGCTTCTTTCTCCATCCGTGACTCAGACAATGGAACTTTCATGTTTCTATTTTTTTCCAGAGAAGTGTACGTGACCTAACAATCAAGTACATATCGAGCTGTAGCAGGAAACTTTTTATGCAAGATGGTTTCTGATTTCCTATACAATCTTAATATTTCCCTCATATCGTATACATTAAATAAATATACGGGGTAGTTTTTAATTTTGCTTCCAATGCAACCCTTATTAAATTCACGAAATTCTGTGATGTAGGTATGGAATTTTATTACATTGAATTTGAACTTATATTTTAACTTCTGATTTCTTTTCGCCACACAGTTATTGTTTGGGATTCAGGATTCGATGTAGAAAGTATTTTCGAAGGAGGTTTTTATTTCTGCAAATGGAATTGATATACATTATATACTTATACATTTATTAATTATTGGTATTCGAATACGCTTGCGTTCGATCTGCTTTCGTCTAAATCTGTTTTATGGTTGTTGCAGTTTGAGATCAACTGAGTGAGACGACCCCATGAAAAATACTAAGGATTTTCCAATAGGGGCGGATAGATTTTATTAGTTCGTGGCGTTAAGTAGTTTTAATTTTTATTAATTTTTCAATTTTTTTATCCTTCAAAAAATAAAGTAAAATCGCTATGGGAGGTCATGCCATGAAATGAATTTCATGGCGGCGAGCAACGTCATGAAATGATAAAAGTTTATTACCAAAATGGGAATTCTTTTGCGGTGATGATGCACGCACTGCGCTTATTTTACGGTTAACGATTACTTTTGGATGAACGGGCATGTTGACAAGCAAAATCGATGTATTCGAGACGATGTCAATCGTCTACCGCCTATCGTCTATCGCTTGATGCGACATTCGAGGCTTCTCCGAAACTGATGATAACATTGCTATTACCGCGCTACCAGTCAATGGCAAACAATTTTTTTTTTTTTGGTAAAAGACGAAAGATGTATTAATGTTGTGAACGACGTGTGGTTGTACACGATGGATTGGAAGGCATAGTTATCTTACACGGGGTCAAGATTTGGCCCGTTAGGGTTTTTTTTTTTTTTGAAGTCAACGTAACCCGTGCGATCGTTCAAAGTCAGGCTCATCTATGCGCCAGAGCTTTGAAAATTGGATCTCTCAATATGCAATGTCATTGATAAACCTTTCTAATAAAACAAACAAATTCCTTTACATCCCATGAATAAGACAAGGGAGAGCTTCTTACATTCAGTAAGTTTGCACGCATTCTATTTTTAAATGCGCTCAACGGAACCCACAGTTAGTTCAACGATGATTCCGAACGTCACAGTTTGAGAAGCATTGACAAGATTTGTCAATTACTCGCCTCCTCGAAGGGTTCGTTAGAACATCAAGGTGACCGCCGCTAAAAAAATGGCTATATGCGAAATTGAACCCGCGATCGTGCGAACTGTAGTAATGTATACTAACTATCGCACCACGGTCGGTCACAGAAATAAAAAAGAAAATAAGAAATAAATAGAAAGGAAAAATAGAATAAGAAAAACCGTTAATTAAATTAAAATTATTAAAAAAACTCTTTAAATATACTTGATAGTTGTAAAAATCTATGTTGATGTAAGGAAGAAACTCGCTCGAGCTAGTAAGCTGAGCTTTTTTAGAAAAATATATTACAGCCATAGAAAATTTGAAACCAGGTTTAAAAAATTTACATTTTCAGGGTTTTTAATAATTTTAAAGTTTATTTGTTAATTCAGAAACATATGCGATGGTAGTGTATAAATACTGAAACGAGCTACCCCGGCACGCATATTTCTTAGGGGATCCCCTAAAAATTGAGAGCATAGTTATTACAAAATACTAAAACTTCCTATTTATACAAAAAAAAAAATTAAATAAATAAATAATAGCAAGTTGAAATACAATATATGACAAGAGGATGTTGCTGGCATACCATTGTCCATGAGCCAGTGGATTACACGAGCCACAATTTGGCAAAATCGAACCAGTAGGAAAAGACACGCTCCTACAAGGAACCTGTCTCCCTTGAGCAGATCTCTGCAATAATCGGACATTTTAATGTGTTTTTAACGATTTTGTTATTTATACGAGTATAGATATATATAGATATATATAAAACGATGGCTTAATTTGAACGTGGTTAAGAAATACAAATTTTCACTGAGAAAATAAGTTAAATCTGTGTATCACCTACGAGGAGAAGTCGTTTCTGACATAACTTATATAATGACAAGGACAATGCACCCCAGCAAAAAATGTAACCTTCTTGATATCTTTTTAAACTTTATTCGTTAACTAACTGACACGGCAAACGTTGTTTTGCCTTAAAAAAAAAAAAAAATTCAAGAAAAAATTAATTGCAAAAATCTCATC
>JAHXMU010031897.1:0-23725 GCA_019455685.1 Philornis downsi | reverse complement strand
CAAAAAATTACGATCAGTACAATGAATCTCAGGGCATTTTTTTTTTTAAGTTGGTAACACTGTGATTGTGACCTGGTATCAAATCTCACGTAATAAATGGCGCCACTTTTTGGGCTACGCTTGGATTTACACGGCGCAAAAAGTGATATTGATGATTTTGTTGAAAGTGCATTAGATTTAGTTTGCGGAATGGAAAATTTTCTGTGGAAACTTTTAGAACACCGGATTTGTTGGAAAAGGATGTTTATAAGTATAATAAACATCTCAAGGTAGGCCGAGATGGAGTTGAAAACGGAGGTAGCCTCGGATGATTATCAAGCTCTATCAATGAAAGTCACACCTAACAAATCCGAGATTTGATGCTAAAAAACTGTCTATTAACAATTTGTAATCTTGCTAATGCTGTAGGCATTCCAAAAGGATCAGTCAACTCTATTTTGAATGATATTTTTGGACGTAAGAGACATAAAATCTTGTTTGGTACCCAAAACACTCAATTTGTTCGAAAAAGACTGACACATTGACTTGACTTGGACTTATGCTTCTGATCTGGAAACAAGCAACCAAAAGATCCAAAAAGATCGCATCAAAGTCCCCCGAAAATCAAGATTTGTACTTATAGATTTTTATTTACCGTGTTTTTATGCATTACGAGATGGAGCTTTTTTTGTGCATTACGGGCTGATTATGGTCGTCATAATCGACCTTCAGGGCAAGGAATTGGCAAGATAATAAAGAAATTTGAAGAGAGTGGAAGCGTTACAGATGTAATCAGACCTGTGCATCATCGCAATGTACGCACTGCCGAAAATATCGCTTTTGTTTGTGAAAGTGTGGCAGATAATCCGAATTTGTCGATTCCACGGTGTTGTCAGCGTATCTTACGGCTTATTATGGTGTATTTTTGCATTTGAATTTGCACCTGCATCCATATAGAGTCCAACTCACGCAACAATTAAAGCCGGCTGAACATTCAAAACGCCGTAGATATGCTGATTAGGTGCTTCAGCATACAGGCTTTCAATGCTGATTTTTCGAACAAAATTTTCTTCGCCGATGAAGCTCATTTCTCGGAAAACCCAAAAGCGATTGTGGAAAATCCATTGCACCCGGAAAAAGTAACTGTTTGGTGCGTATTATGGTTTGGACGAACTATTACCATTGACTCAGAGCGTTATGACCGTGGGGTAACAGACATTTTTTGGCTTGCAATTGAAGATTATAAACTGGACGATATGTGATTTCAACAAGACGGTGCCATGAACCACACAACATGACTAATTTTGGCTTTATTGCATGAAAAGTTTTCAGAAAGCGTAATTTCACGTTTTGGCGACGACAATTGGCTACCAAGATCATCCGAGTTGACGCCGTTAGACTTTTTTTGTGGGGCTACGTCAAAGACCGTGTTTACGCGGATGATCCCCAAACGTCGGAGCATTTGAAAACCAACACTCGCCAAGTTATCACCGAGATACAGCTCAAAATGTGCAAAAAAATGGTCGAAAACTACCTCAAAAGGATTCACTGCTGCAATTAATTCAGAGGTGGTCGTTTTTTCCGTACATAATGGCAAGTTCCAGGCATTATAATGAAATAAAAATTTCATTGAAATCATAACATTATAAATGTTTTATTTAAGTTTACTTTTGAAACCGAAAAATGGATAACTCTCTGCTTTGTATAGTTCTTAGACATTCAGAAAACATTCCTTCTTAAAACATTCTTTCCTTAAAACAACATTTCCTTTCCATAACCTTCTGCCTCGTAGTGGATTCCATAATTCTTAACCGATTTTGATAATCCTTTTTTTGAATGAAAGGACATTAAACAGAGCTTTGATCTTCCTGGTTTTATAATGTATTTACTGTTTTAATAATAAAATGATCTAAGAAAAAATTTGTTTGGGTTTGAAAGCTGAAATTTATTTGCTTATGATATTTTTAGTCCTTCCCTTTAGTGTTTTTATCTCTAGCTACTCGTATTGATATCCGATAGCAAGAACAGCCATTAAAAACAATTTTTTTTCAATTCTTTTTCCAAATTATTCTTTTTGCTAACTTCCTAAAGATCTTTGCGATGTCTCCAAAATGCTCTTGAATTTCGGTTTTGTTTGATTTCCTCCTAAGCGTCAAATTATTTGACAAATATTTTTGCTAGCGACTATATAGACCAGTACAAATTCTTTGTTGCATTCATTGTATGGGGAGCATGAATAGAGCACTAAGCGTACAAGCGTTGTTCAGGAGCATACGCTTTCTATAGTGGTACTGGCATCATCATCATCATCATAATACGAGCATAAAAGAACCGAATATAAAGGAACACAACGGTAAAAAAGTGGTTAAATAATAAAAACACGAATAAAAAAATAGTAAATTAAAGCAAACAGAGAGGGAGAGAGAGAGAGATCCATCATATTATCAGAATGCAAAGCAGTTCAACAGCAGCCACCCAACTGGAAGAGTCAGCAACCCAGAGGCCGGCCGACTGACCAGACGTACGACCGACCGGCCGACCAATTCGTCAGGTTCGCCATTGTCTTTGGCCGTACTTTCAAACGACCTTCTGCTCGTTAAACGAATACTGATACAATCCAATGTGCCCGGTCGGCAAATGTAGTGCACGATACTTTTTGTGATTAGCATTAAAAGCATCACTGGGCTGTATTCCTGTTACAGGAGGAGGAGGTAAGGGGATGGAAGCGGCGTTGTTGAAAAAACAGCATCCGAATCAAAAGGAAAAATATGTAATCAAATTTGGTGACTTTGATGTTTTTGTTTGTGTATACAATGCTGTATTGTTGTATACTTTTCATTTACACATTTTGCCATTTTTTCCGCACTCGTCCCCATACCGTCATCAATCTCCAACTCTCCTTGGATATAATAAGTTTGTCATTACATCGTTAATGCCTTCAAATTATCATCAATGCATATGTATGTGTCAAACTGCAAAGAATTGCTTGAGTTGAAGCGTTTGTTTCAATTCTCAAACGCTCCCTGGGCGCCTTCCCGTAAGAGGATTACAAACGTTTTCGGAAGCTTTAATTTAAATTAGATTTCTTTTTCCTGTCAAAATGTTTTGATTGTGAACAAAGTGAGCAGCAGCTACAGCAACAGCAGCAGCAGCCGCAGCAGCCGTTACTGAAGTTTCAGCTTCAGTAGATTTCACAAAGAAGACAATGAATAAGACTGCGACTATTCGAAAATGTTTTCTTTGCCAAAATTGTTGCCTTTTCTAGTCTTAAATATATTTTGAGGGCTAAAAACAAGAGGTTAATTGAGTCTCTATTACGCATCATAGATTTGGAATTTTGTTACTGGCAAAAGTTTTACATAGTCCTTAAACCTAAGGACACACTGAGAATGGGAATCAAAGGTAAAGGGTTCTTTGTGAGTAAGTTATTTGAATTCGCAATTGCTTAACGGAAAAGGGGGAATGTTTGTTTGCAATGTTTAAGAAAATGTCCTTTCTAATATGCTATCCTTTTCGAGTAGGAAACTATGAACAATTTTTAGGCACAAGGAAATATAGCGATCGAAAAGCTCTTTGTCAATTGACTTGTTGGATAAAGTTGAAGTTAAAGAAACACCCAATAAATAATGATAAAAAATGGTGTTTGTGTTGTGTACAAAAACTAACATCAGTTTTAATTTTTTTCCAAAAAATTTTTATTTATTCATCGAAATCTGTTCCACCGCCTTTAAAGCTTTCCCTCCCACACACAATACACCGCCTTTTTCAATCTTCGAGACATTCTAAATAGTCTCTTTCTGGTGTGGTCTTCATAGAGATTCGATAATTTTACATATTTTGATCATATCACACTATTGCGGAAATTGAAAGATTTTCGACTACAGAAGATTTATTTAATAAGTATGTAACAATATTGCAGAAATGTTTAATTTTTTGCGTTTTTCGTTTATATATAAAGTCTGGGGAAAGGTGTATGATCACTCACTTCCCACAAAGTTGTTGTACCAAAAGCGGACGACAATGGAAGAAGTCAAATATTTTTTTATTTTTTCCCCCCTATAAATATCCACAATTTACGAAGGCTGTTTCAAAACCAGCCGACCTGAAGTATAGATGATGCCAGTAGTTTGAAAAAAATTGTTTTGTTGAAAAGTGGGAACCTTACAAAAGATATGTTTTAAGTTTCAAGGCGCCACGTTATTTAGTACTTTTTATTTGAGCTATTAAAAGTGAATTTGCAAACATTGAAAAAATTAGTTACCGTTTTCAATATTCGATATTTCCATTTGAAGAGTTTCATTCCAACCAAAATTAAAGCCGAGCTAGATGCTACTCTGGACGAGTCTGCTACTTCTTTTATGACTGTCATATATTGGATAGCAGAGTTTAAACGAGGCCGTACGAGCTGCTAAGACAAAGCCGTAGTTGTTGACCAAATGAGAAAAATTATTTTGTTGAAAAGTGGGAACCTTACAAAAGATGTGTTTTAAGTCTCAAGGCGCCACGTTATTTAGTACTTTTTATTTGAGCTATTAAAAGTGAATTTGCAAACATGGAAAAAATTAGTTACCGTTTTCAATATTTCCATTTGAAGAGTTTCATTCCAACCAAAATTAAAGCCGAACTACATGCTACTCTGGACGAGTCTGCTCCTTCTTTTATGACTATCATATATTGGACAGAAGAGTTTAAACGAGGCCGTACGAGCTGCTAAGACAAAGCCGTAGTTGTCGACCAAATGAGATGTCCACGCCAGGAAATCCACAAAATGGTATTGAATAATCGTTCGTGCATGAGTTAGCTGAAATGATAGGCATTTCAAAAAGTGCTACACATCGTATATTGGCCGAAGATTTGGAGATGAGAAAGCTGTGCGCAAGATGGGTGCCGCGTTTGCTTTCATTTAAGCGAAAACAGTGTCATGAAGATGTTTCAGTAGAGTGTTTGGCTATGTTTCACCGCTATAAGCCGACTTTTTGCTTCGATTTATAACCATGGATGAGACATGGATCCACCACTTCACACCTGATACAAAGGGGCAATTAAAGCTGTGGACTGGAATGGGAGAATCGTGTCCAAAAAAGGCGATCGCGCTTCAATTTATAAGCAAGGTCCTGGCGTCTGTTTTTTTAGATGCGCATGGGATTATGTTTATTGATTAACTTCATAAAGGAGAAACGCGACGAATCAACGGCGAATATTATGCTAACTTATTGCAGCGTTAAGGTGACGAAATTAGGGGAAAACGGCTGAATTTGGAAAAAGAAAGTGTTCTTTCATCAAGGCAATGCTCCAGTTCACACATCCACTATTGCGATGGCCAAAATTAAAGAATTAAAGCTCGCTTTATTCGCCACATTTGAGTCCCTCGTATTATTTTCTATTTCCAAACTTTGAAAAAATGGCTTGGTGGTAAAAGATTTAACAACAATAAAGAGGTAGCGTTTGCGGTTGATGGCTATTTTGAGGAGTTTGACAATTCTTACTAAAAACAGGGTACAGAAGCTACTGAATATCACTGGAAAACGTGTATCGAGCTAAAAGGAGATTATGTTGAAAAATAAAGAAAATTTTTACCAACTTTTTTATACCTTCTATGTTAGGTCGGTTAGTTTTGGGATTGCCAATCGTAGAAAACGATTTTCTGAAAGTTGTCACTTCTAACTTGTGAAGTACAGATCCACAAAAATTAGATTTTTTTAATTTCTTAAAACGAAATGTTGATTGTCTACAGCTAATATTCGAAAGCTCTCCTAAACATGGTGGTAATACATTGGTTGAGATTATGATTTAATCAGAGATAGTGTTTTTATATATTCTGCTGCCCTTAAACTAATTCTGAATTTGTCGCAGAATGATCTAGACTTGTGAATTGTCACCATCAAACCATTGTACGAAATCAGAATAATTTGGTAGAACATATATTGTGGAACTTTTAAGAATTCAAAACCAGAAAATATTCCAATTTTAAACTTCTGATCAATTACTGACTTTTTAGCTTTTCAAAGAGTCTTTTCAAATCTATATGTTTAGACATCGGTTACCAGGCATTATATAAAATATTACCACAATCAATAACAACAAACTTGAAGTTAAATTAGGCGTGTTCGAATCCGAAACCAACAGTAATTTAAAATAGTCCTAATTTTATATTCCTTCCTGTATTATGAGTATTTTCTTCTCTTGTATTGATTAATCACTCAGACAGTTTTCTAGCAGTAAGTTTCGTTTACTTCTAACGATATAAGTCAGTTCGTCCCCAAATCGCGGTCACATAAGTAATCCTCAATTATTGTGTGGAGAAACAAAATCATTGGAAAAGAAACAGAATCATTGGAAAAGGTGAAATACTCGTACACTGTCATTTTATCCAAATATCATCAGTAATTTATTATAGTGGCCCTGAAGGTGAAATATATTTGCAGAGCAATAAAAACCCGATTTTAAAACTTACGTGCTTTGGCGTTCTCATTTCTACAAAACCTCTCCTCAAATATTTGCCCATGTTCCAAACCCCCCAAGGCGTAAATACTTCTAGCGTAGGGTACGAGTATATTGTAAGTTTATTGCTTTGTAACTCATGCTCAAATCATTTTTGTTCATTTGCCTCAAACGCCACCTATCATGCATTATTTGTACTAATTTGGGAATTATCACCGGTACATAAACCACAATAATGATAAATAATATTTGGTGATATTTTATCATTGTTATAACTACAGGGTGGCGCACCAATTGCAATACTTTTTTAAAATCAATGGATTTCATTTTTTTATCATGTAGAAAATTCAATTTAATTTTATATAACTAATTGGTTTTGAAGATGATAGAGCGTAAATGACCTCGAAGCTCATTCACACACATACGACACCTGATGAGAACATTATTCAATGCGGCCTGAAGGATTGAAGTCGGGATCGCCTCAATTTTAGTTTTAATGGACAGCTTCAATTTAGTCAAATTTCTTGGTTTCGTTTTGTACACCTCTTGTTTGGACGTAACCCCATAAAAAAAGTCTGGTGCAATAAGGTCAGGTGAAAGTGGAGTTTCTGGATAGTAATTTGTTTCGGAATTTTCGTTGGAACTCCGCCATAACCAATCTGGCTTTGTGTGCAGTTGCTCCATCTTGCTGGGCCAAACATCTTTGAATAACAGTCCCCATTGACAGTTCACATTAGCACAATTCGTGCGCCACCCTGTACTTTTCTTTTACGATATTTTGGGAATATTGCAGCATGGTTGCAGTGTTTAGAAACAAACATAATTTGTGAATAGATATAATTATTTATAGTAAAACAAAATTTTGCTGCACAAAACTCAAATCTGCCGTACAATTTGCCGATTTTTCAAAAAAAAAAATCAAATTCAATGAATTATCGAAACAATATACAGCAAGCAGAATTCTTCTATAGATTGAATAGAATAGATTAGATTGATAGAATTCTCCTATAGTGAAATTGAAAAATGAAAGTGGAAGTTCTTAAATTTCAAACTAATTGACATCAGGCAGGTATCAAATCTACCTAAAAATTTGCCTGTTATATTACAGCACGACCATAAAATCTTGGATGGGAGTGATTCATTCCAAAAGTTTTAGAATATGCAGGTATACTCTTTAAGGAATGCAATTTTCATTTTCCGTAATATGTGAAAAATTTTTGAATTCCTCAAAAAGCCGGAAATTTTTTAACAATTGAAAAAAAAAATAGTTTTTATACGGTTTTTTAAATAATTTTTGCAAAAAAATATCATAAAGGAAATACAATTTAATTGCAATATGGAAGTAAGTACTGGAAAAAACAATATTTTCTAACAGTGTAGTACACTTCCTTGATAAATTTCTACGTGTTTGACGCTGCTCATGTTTTTCGTCTTTAAAGTTTTAATATCCCCATACAAGACTGAATTTACTGCACAGTTTCTTTTTTAAGCGTAGTTTCCATTCCTTCTTTCTCTCTTTTTTTCTCGTCTCACTATTTTCCTTTACTTTTCGTGATTAACACCCGCAAAAATGCTGCAGATTTTTCACTGCCTTTTGTCAAAAGATTAACAAACCACACAAAGTCCTTTTGAAGGATTTTATTTGCCTTTTTAGTGATTTTTTTTTGTAAATTTCAGTTTTCATCATCGACATCTGTTTGTGCCTCAAGGTGAGACACAGTTCGCTATTGTATTTTTATGTCTAAGGACTTTGTAGTATTCACTCCAGTTGTTGTCGTTGCTATAGCAGCTATTTGGGGGGTTCCTTTAGATTGTTTCTCTTTTGCAAAAGTTCAATAAAGCTTTGTGCGAAATCGGATTGTCAAAGCGTAAAAAGAGACGATGACGCTTTTTGAAAGATTTTTTAGGAAATGCATATTTACAAAGCCACAATGGAGAAAGACGAATAAGTATGATAAATAACGTTATGAAAAGAAGGAACGAAAGAATACAGTTTGCTATTTTCACGGTTATTGAACGTTTGGGGAGCTCATTATGCATTATGCGAGTGTAACTATTTAAAGTTCTATCTAATGACGTTGTTTATATATACGTACATAGGCTTTAGTAATTTGTATGTCGCGATATATAAGTGGGATTGGGTTACGACGCTAGATGGCGTTAGAAAGATAAGATTTTGTACTCAAAAAACTACTCAGACAGTTTTGTGATTGCTTGATTCAGTATTGTTTGGGCGCGCGTCATAGATGGATACCAGCAAAGAGAAAATACGGCATACTTTATAGCTTTTTTTCGATAACGGCGAAAATGCAAGCGAAGTAGCTGAAAATAGGTATAGCGGTTATGGTCCTAATACTATAACAGCCGATCACTAGAAATTTTGTGTTTCGTTTATTCTATTCTGAAAATCTGATATTAAAGTTGCACCATACTTTGTCGAAAATATCGACAAAATAATGGAAATCGTCAATCGTCGCCGATCGCTAATAAGGGTGATTTTTTAATCGTGGTTTTTTTTAAAAATCGTATAAAACACTCAAATTTGCACCATATATTAAAATTGGAATCCAATTTAACGATTTTAATATTTAATTTTTAAAAATAAATTCACATAAAAGTCCTCCTCGGCTCCGTCTCAAAATGTCCATTCGGAAGGTCCAATTTTTCGTCACTTTTTTGAGCATTTCGGTCTGTATTCCACGAATAATGCGTGTTATGTTATCCGGTAAGGCTTCAATAGTGTTCGGCTTATCCACATAGACTAACGACTTGACATAACCCCACAAGAAATAATCAAGAGGCGTTAAATCGCAAGATCTTGGGGACCAACTTACTGAGCCAAACCGAGAAATAAGTTGCTGACCAAATTCATCCCTCAACATATCCATTGTTTCACGAGCAGTGTGGCATGTTGCACCGTCCTGATGACGTCCACATGTCAACCAAGTTCAACTCATCCAATTAGGACAAAAAAATTCCTTGTGATTGAGTAACACATGCCCAATCGATGAGAACGGTGACGAATTGACATTTCACGATCGTCATTAACACTGGTCGCTACGGCTGCAATATTTTCTTCGGTACGCACTCAACGCATGCGAGTCGATGGTTTTATGTCCAACAAAGTAAATTTGGTGCGAAATTTGGAGATAACAGCACGAATTGTTGATTCAATAGGTCGACTATGGCGACCATAAGATGGTCGTATCAAACGATGCACATTTGTCACAGAGCACGAATTTTGATAATGAATTTTAACGATTTGCAATCGTTGCTCGTTTGTTAGTCTTTCCATGATGAAATTGCAGAGTATACTGTACACTTTTCACTTTAACAGATGACGTTTGGACGCCATTATCAACCAGTGCTGCCGACCTAAAAAAACTTAAATCTTAAAAAATCACCCTATATAAGCAACAGAAGTCCGCGGGGGTTTAACGTGAGGCCTTACCCACGGTGTGCGATACACTAGGCATATTACAATGCGATTGCCAACGCCCCCCTGGGATAGCCAAGTAAAACTTGGGCTATCTAGGAAAAGAGGCTGACAATTTTGATACTACCGCATATTGTCAACCCTTTCTTCACAGCCAGGAGATACCAAATTGATTACGCTAGTATGGCACATAATCCCCACTGGCGGAGGTGAGGCCTATTTTACCACCTCTGCTACTCTATGGGTCTGTAGCACCCGGTTGCAATGCAAATCCACATTCAAGCACAAAGTCTCTACCAGCGATTTTGGTATCAACCACAAACCGCGTGATGCTTCCACTAGGGATCCAACACCAAATGACCAGGCGGGAACTCAGTCTCGGGGCCTCCTGATCCCCACACTACCGGCCAAACTCACCGATTGGGGCTGCGTAGCAAAGCACATAGCAAAGCTACTACCAAGTCGTGATTTATACACCATATTTCACGGGATTGGTCGCCCTGTGACAAAAGAGTACAGACTGGACATTTTTACATACCTGCAGGCACGGAGACCCCAGGCAGATGGAACGGTCGATACTACATTGCAAGGATGCAGTACCCTCAGCGGTGGGAGGCGGGGAAAACTCCAAACCCCTTTAGTTCGGCGACGGTGAACGGCAACCATGAAATATAGACATAGGGAAAACCCCATGCCTGTCCGAGAGATCAAAAAGATACAGACGAAAGGGCACGAACCCGAGACCTGCCCGTGTGTATCCCTATCAACCCCGGTACCAGTCAAAGCCTCTGGTCAGACTTCGTAGATAATCTAACTCTGTAGAAAATCTACTTCCTGTCTAAACCCCTTGCGGCTCAGCGACTGGTGCCCCCGCACACGAGCACACAGCTGCCAAAATCTACCTGAACTGGATTGTGGGATCAGCATGATCCGAACAGTCTCTCAGCCGCTCAACCCCCAGGTCAGACTGCCTTGAAAATATCAGCAGACCCATTTCCCACAACTACGTTACAGTAGCCCTCCGCCGAGCAACGCTCTGGAAGCAAACACCGTTACTCCAGCCCTGAGTTGAGAGCATATTGCTAACTATCCAGTCATCCCTAGGCCTTGTTATCGCTAATCCCTGGAGGTCCCTTATATCTGCATATGAGGAACATTCGCACAAAAACAGTTGCACGACTCGCGATCGGACAGGGCTCTCTTATGCAAGAAGGCGTTGAGTGACCCCCTATATAAGCAACACTTCGATTGCTAAGGAACTAAACATTGCACAAAAAATCGTTTGGATCTACTTGAATAAGTCTTTGCTGAATCGCAGAAAAATCGAGCCATTTCTAAAGCGGATGGTGATTGGTAATGGAAGCGAAAATGGCTCTTAGAACGATTAACAAAGTTAGGAGTACAATTCCTGTATGAGGCTAGAATAGCAAGGAAAAAGAAAATAATGATAATCATTTCATTTATTTCGACTGGAACATTATATATTTTTTTTTTTTTGTAATTCTTATGAATTCGAGAATCGCTTTTAATCTATCTTATCTTATCTTATATATATAAAAATAAAAAGATATATATAAAAATCAATTGCTGTGCGTTAGTCTCGCTAAAGCTCGAAAACGGTTGGACCGATTTGGCTCATTTTGGTCTTAAATTATTGGTAGAGTATTCCGGAAAGTTTAAAAGGTTTTATTTGAAGTGATAGATGGCGTTGGAGATGAGATTTTTGCAATTAATTTTTTTTACCACATTAACATTGAACCAAATAATGGTAGGTGACAAACATACCAGCCTATATGTGGCGCTGTTATTTAGTTGAAGGCAAAACAACGTTTTCCGGGTCAGCTAGTTTTAAATATATATCTTATCCAACAAAAACTTTAAATATGAATAAGTTTCAATTTTCTTAAAAACAATTTCGCCTTTTCGGGAAGTTGTGACTTTCTCCCATTACCAAGTTCTGGCAACACTGAAGTGAATAACAGTCAAGAGCCCAAATTACAATTCGCACCATCTCCAAAATTACTACATCACACCGTTTACAAAATCCCTTTGCAAACCAATGACAAATTTTTTTCCAACTTTATTTTCAATCCATTTAGTTTCCCATTCGTCAGTCAATGCCCATCATATCGCGTCCATTATCCTCGTCTTCAAGTGTTACACATAACACATGTCTTTGCCTCAATTTCCTCTTTGAAGTCTAAAAGTCAGCATTTGAAATGAAAAAAAGGTGTCTACAACACGCATTATTTCCGAGGCTTTTGTTGCCCCTTTCTCCTGCCTAATAATTTTAATTTATAGATATTATTTCATTTGGATATGTGACAGGTTGCAATAACATTTACATACCCCATGCCCACGCACTGCACACACACACACACACACATACACTGAAACACATAGTAAACTAATTAGGTCAAGCAGTCTTCAAGGGAAACACCTTTAGATCGCAGTGTAGGCGCAAATAAGTCAATGAGTCCTTATTAACTCCAACAGGAGGTGGGTTGATGTCTTGTATTGAATGCCTTTTACAATCATTGAGTGAATTAGTAACAATCCACGCGGTCATTGTTCTGTCATAATTGGACAATTATTAGCGTTCATATCCGGTGATGATGGTGGTGGTAGAGGTTTGTTCATGCATAGTCCTTACGTATCCTTACACACAAATATGTGTGTGTGTATGTGCGCTATTTGTTTTTTGAAACAAAATGTTACCTACTGGCCATATTGCTTGGCCATGTCCCTTCTTTTATAAGTTATGGGTCCGTTTGGTCTGCGTTTCCCCATCCATTTGTCCAGTCTTTCGCCCGTGCGTCCGTCTGTCTGTCCATGCTAGCTGTCTTTCATAAAGGTGTTACTTTCCAACAAGGTGTTAGTTATTTATATAAAATGATAATTTTGCTGAAGAAATCCTCTGCACGGGCAACACGATCCGCAGAGAAGTGTGAAATATGTAATTACGTTGGAAGTTATTCACAGAAATAACAACACAATGAGGTGTTTGGAAAAGGCAGCAAAGCTGTTATTAGCTCTGTTTGCCGAAAGTATAAGAGGAGGTCTTCGAGTCGATGGAAACCGGTATCAAGAAGATTAAAGAGACCGAAGAAAATATATCGTTAATGGCAAACCAGACGAACGACGATGAGCATCCATGAAAAAGCTTTGCCAATATCGTATCACAGTGCATAACGAGAGACTGAGGAAGAAGGTCATGATGAAGGAGCACAATTTTGAAAAGGGAAACTCTTTGTTATCTTGTCGAGGTTGTTGTTAATCCAGCAAGAAGCTGAGCTAACTTCATACGTCAGTGGACTTTTTGCTCGTAAAAGGTTTGCCGAAATAAAGCGTGATCGTACATGATACATCAGTGACGAGTTTGAAATGATACTTGGAATTCCACATGATTATTATGGACTTAAGGTTACTTCAAAGTAAAGTTTACAAAGGGTTATCCATTTTTACGTTTCAAAAGTAATGTTAATAAAAAAACACATAAGCTGTGATTTGGCTAAAACTTTTATTTCATTATAATGCCCGGATTTTGCCATTATGTACGAAATACAATGTCATTTTAATGACCGCCTCTGGATTGGTTGCAGCAGTGAATTCTCTTTAGGTAGTTTTCGACCACTTTTTCGCACATTTCGGTCGGTATCTAGGCGATATCTTGGCTAATGTTGGTTTTCAAATGCTCCGACGTTTGGGGATCATCCGCGTAAACACGGTCTTTGACGTAGCCCCACAAAAAAAGTCTAATGGCGTCAAGTCGCATGATCTTGGTGGCCAATTGTCATCGACAAAACGTGAAATTACGCTTTCTGGAAACTTCTCATGCAATAAAGCCAAAATCGGCCATGTTACTCGTATGTGACTCGTGGCACCGTCTTGTTAAAACCACATACATATCATTCAGTTCATAATCTTCAATTGCAGGCCACGAAAACTCGGTTAACATACAACCATAACGCTCTGAATTGACGGTAACGGTTCCTCCAGCGTCATTTTCGAAAAAATACGGCACAAAGACACCTTCAGAGCATTATTATCGACAAATTCGGATTATCCGCCACACTTTC
The DNA here is from genome assembly GCA_019455685.1 of Philornis downsi. NCBI lineage: Eukaryota > Metazoa > Arthropoda > Insecta > Diptera > Muscidae > Philornis > Philornis downsi. Next base: position 9,790 of record JAHXMU010031897.1, on the reverse strand, counting down.
ACAAACAGAAGCGATATTTTTGGCACTGCGTACATTGCGATGATGCACAGGCCTGATTACATCTGTAACGCTTCCACTCCCTTCAAATTTCTTTATTACCTTGCCAATTCCTTGCCCAGAAGGTCGATTATGACGGCCATAATGACGGTTTTATTGCGGTGAAAAATCGCCGAACACTCTTTTCGCTTTATTGAAAGGAAGCGCGGCACCCATCTTGCGCACAGCTTTCTCATCTTCAAATTTTCGATCAATAAAGAATACAAAACATTTTTTGAAATGCCTATGATTTCAGCAGGCCAGTTTGTGGATTTTCTTAACTGTGTCTGGCGTGGACACCTCAATTGGTCGACCACTATGGTGTTGGTCTTGGCAGGTCGTACGGCTTCATTTAAATTCTGCTACCCAGTATTTTACAGTCGTAATGGAAGGAGGAGGCTCCCCCAGAGTAGAATGTAGCTCGGTTTTAATATTGATTGGACTGAGGCCTTTCAAATGGAAATATTGAATTACATAACGGTGTCTAATTTTTTCTATGTTTACAAATTCACTGAGATCATTTACTTTTGATGGCTCAAATAAAATACTTAGCAACGTGGGGCCTTGAAACTTACAACATATATTTTATAAGGTTGCTACTTTTCACCAAAATAATTTTTTTCAAACTACTGACATCATCGATACGTCAGGTCGGCTAGTTTTGGGACCACTCTCATATATGTATTATGTATATATATATATATAAATCTTTTTCAAAATTCAAATCGTATACGTTCTAAACATGTTCTTATCAGTGAATTCTAACCGAATTTTATCTTTGAGTAGGTCATATCCGATACAGGAAATTAAATTTCAAACCCACATGGATTTGTCGAGACATTATAAATAGAACTGTTATACGAGACAGCCAGTTCTATTTGGAAATTCTCTTCTTAGTATGAAATTTGAAGTTCAAAATTTACACTTTGGAATTATAGCCGTCTTTCAACCAAAGCAACTACGAAATTCCTGATAGTAGATGAATGAATCCGTGCTCTCCTCTTGAAAGTCAACCCTGCTGTATACGGGCGCTCATAACAATATGTTGAATTTTCAAACACCCATGGATTTGTGCCTATCTCACCGCTTAAAGGTTTTGCCAGCAGTGTGCCGATAAAAAAGGAAAGGTTCCTAACAACAGTCAGTTCTCTTTTGAAATTCTCATATCAATCTTGTAAGGTTTAGTATACGATTTGAAATTCAATTGTACTCTTGGTAATTATACTCCTCCTTCAGGTACAGCATTTGCGTAATTCCTGATTGCAGGTGAGATATTCCCTCTCAACAAATGAAGCTACTACCGTCTTCTCAATGGTCAGCGCTCTACCAATACTATCATTTCAACAATTAATCCTGGGCTATGCAGACGCTCAGAAGGATATGTTGATTTCCTACGCTGCCTCTAGTGAGAGCTCTTTGCTAACCACCCTGCTACCGATCCACTAAATCTTATCCAGATGTATTCTAAGCCTGCCGCACTCTTTCAGCGTGCACTGTAAGTCAAAGCGACTAACTATGTAAAATTATAAGCTCAGATGTAATCACCTCAACACCGAAAAAAAGGCTTGAGCGATATAATTTAGGTTTCAGCATTCATGTGGTTAACGAAAAGCTGATGAATTGGCCACAGGAGGGTCATTTCTCAAAATGGTTACTTAAAAGTGATGCGAAAGTTATTGAAACTTGGAATACAAATACAAAGAGAAAAACACAAATGAACACTGACAACAAAAACAAAACAAATATTTCCTTTAGCCAGCGATAAAATAAACGATTGGAAGTTGAAATTATTGAATTTGCGCATTAAAATATTTTTATACAACTACAAGCAACTAGTGTTCATAATCCGTTAGAAGACAATTTGTCTATTAAATATTATTTATTATTGCTAATAGAAAATGATTTTTTTGACCTACTAAGTAGGACCGTTCCTTTAATGGTGAAAAGAGATTGAGAAGTTTTTACTTAGACATTTAATAATGGAAAGAAGAGCGTAGGCAAAAGATTGAACAGAAGAAATAGATAAATTATTTGAATTAAAGAAAGAATGCACGATGATTACGGCGTTTACTAAACATTGCCCAATGATTAGTTGCAATTTTATTCGATATGATTTCTGTTCACATTTCAGTCCAAGATATTTCTCCTTTAAAAGGTCCTTGCAATTGTAAAAGAAACGGTTTATTTAGTAAACTTGGTTGTTGGCCAGTTAGGTAGCTATTTTGGTATTCACTAAAATGTCATCCCCAATATCCTCTTCTGGAATGCGTATTAAAATATTGGAACAAGCCCGGAATACAAATGATCATTTCCATGGCTCGAAATTGTTCGCAACAAAAAAATCTCTACAATAGAGAAAAATATCATTGGTAGACATAACTCATCACTGGATAAATTATAAATTATATAATTATATATATATATATATATATAATTATATATAATTATATATATATATATATATATATATATATATATTTATATATATAATTATATAATTATAAAATAAATTATATACATATATAAATTATAAATAATAAGTTGTGTTTTTATCCCTGTTCCCTTATTAATAGAAAGGTTTTTTTTAATATACTCGTAATGAGGTAGTTGTAAGAAACCAGACCATAATTTCTACTTCCTCGTCTTAGATGGAAAAAGTTCTTCTCCTCTTCTGCGTGCCTTCTCCAGCTCATCACAACAAGTATTGAAAGCCCATTTCTTCCAATGGACTTCTATGCTGCCATTCGATTACGTTATCGAAGACTTTTTATGCTGGATCCAATCACAGGATATAACCCAACGTGTGCAATCAACCATGTCATGCAGCGCATGATTTGTACGATACCGATATCCTTGCTTAACGGTGGTGAGTTCATAGATTCTTTGAAGTATTCGAAAATTTCTAGAACTAATTTATCTGCTCTTGTCATAACCCAAGATTCTGCGCGAAAGAACAGAGGAGATAGATCTGAGATATAATACAGTTAAATTTTTGTTTGCCAAGAGAAAAGAAAGCTCTCTTACTTTGCTTAGTGACATCATTTTATTGTAGTAGTTTAGAGAGAGTATTTGGCGTAGGCTGCGGCTATTTCGGGGGTATACAACTTAGCGTCCCAACTCAGAGTTGTTGCTATATAGACTGAATTTTCCGACTGTTAGACCAAGAACAGCTTTCCTTCCTTTTTTTGGCATTAGAAACTCCCAGAACAACTTTAAAGTTGTGGTCAGGGCAGCGGTCGTATACTTCCTCTCCTAGGCATTCACAGAATGGTTCTTTGATGTCTTTGTCTTTGTCCTACATCGGGGCAAGTGAGCAAATCAGCTGATGAAAAACAATTTCGCCTTAATGCGGAGAGTGGTTGTAGGGTCATTTATGGGTCTAAATAGCGAGACAAGTTGTTTACATCTCTTAACGACAACAAATTCACATTTTAATGCCTACCTTTCTGAATGGCAGCTTTAGCAGATGCCACAGTTTTTAAGCATTCTTGTCCTCTCCATCACATCTCTTGGATGGCGATGATATCAGCTTTATATTCATCACAAGGACATCCGTCTTCACGGTAAAGAGTGCAGTCTTTTCAGACACATATCCTTAAATTCTAGCCTTATAATATTTGATGGGGTCGTCAACTTGTGGGGGTATCCTTGTTTTGTTACTTTCTTTCGTGTTTTCATAATAATCTCATTTGAGACGGCTCCAAATATTGGGGCCGTTGTCGATTACTAGGCTTTTATGAATTGAGCTTCAGTAACAAATGTTACCTACCAGATATTACCAGTTGTTTGTTATGATCAGGAAATAGCCAAGTTGTTTTATATGGGAATCTGTTTCCGCAATAGGTGATGCTATACAAATTGAATTTTCCGATTGAATTGAATCTTCCCTTCCAAACAGAGATTGATTATTGCTATACTCGTACAAATTGTTGCCAATACCTTAATGTATTGTAAAACCCCAAAAATAAATCCTTATTGAAGTCACTGATTGCATCCATCAATGTTTATACGAAATTCAAATCACATTAAGTTTCATTTGTACACAACAACTCCCTTTGAGATGCTTTCAATTACTTTCGAACTGTCCATTTTTGATAATTTTCAAATAAACTTTTTATCCATTTGTGAAATTAGGCAATGCAGCCAATGAACAGATGATGTCTTTTCGCTTCTTCATCTTGACCCAGACAATAACGGCTGCCGTCGGGTTGCCGCAAATAAAATTTTGCACTTTAAGGCGGGTTGGACTTACGCTTCCTACGCGGTGCCATTGAATTTATTAAGGACCACGAGTTGTGGTTCCTTGGCTGGTTCCCTGATGCGTAAAGGAATAACATTAATTATTTAGAAGCCAATTGCTCTCTCTCTCTCTTTCTCTATCTTTCTCTCTCTCCCCTCTATCTTTCGCTCCTACAGTGTGCAGTGAATTTATGTAGACCGATTCAATCAATATTTTATGTTGGGCAACGTTTCGTCGATGTTTCAATTTTAAATTGAACCCTCTCTTCCAAACCTCCCCGTTTTTTCCAAGGACTAGCCAAATATTCACCCATAATCGTTAGCCAGTATCAAACAACAATTCAGAGGGCTCAGTCCATTCAATATTGACGTTCCTTGAGCAACGTACGTGATAAACTTGTGATAAATTATTGAATAGCAAAAGGTTTTTGCGAAAACACGTTTGCTTGTAAGCTTTTATAGCGCTCCTACATCCGTCCTTTGGTTTGTTTTCTTTGCAGATTCTTTTATTTTCGTATTTTAGTGAAGGCGAAGGCGGCATTTCAATTCAATTTTCAATATTCCTTTAAAACACTCACAATTTGTGTAAAAGGCACGTAAAATTTATTTCAAAACATTATGCAAACAATAAATATAGTAAATATCCTTCGCATATATGTTATGGCTAAGGTACAACAACATCCTGGCAAACGTGGAGTGAAGCAAATCTAATGTTTGCCCCTTCTCCTTTCCAAATAAAGCATCAAGTACGCCATGGCTCGTTTGTAATGCTTAATATGGAAAAGCACTTTGTGGCACAGGACGAATTCTTATGGCATTGTTTGCCAAACATATCAATTTTTATTATTTACACCTTAAATCACACTTTCTCTTACTGTTGTTCATGGTTTTTGTTCTCTTTCAGGAGAGGCGTGGGGATGTTGGCAGTTGGTTGGCGGTTAAGCATATTTGGAATTTCAGATAAAAATCTCTTTTAATTACAACATTGCCGGGGTGCTGTCGACTTAATGCCACTTACAGAGAGGTACATCCATTTCACACACGCACACACGTGTCGTATAAATCTTCTTTAGTTCCACTTTTATACGGTTGACAGTTTCATATTTTCATTGATGCTACCGTTGACGTCATATAAAAACGTATGGACGGGGATTTATTACCTTGAGCTACGGTCGAGTTATGTGAAAAAAGGCAGGAGGAATAATTTTCAGAAAATCGTATAGTAGCCCTACATAAAACAGTTTGAAAATTATAAGTCATAATCAGCACGGGCTAAAAACACGCTTTTAAGGATCACATGAAAATTGTAAATAAGAAGGAAGGCAATATTATATTCGTATTAATGTTATAACAGACCATGGCGCGCAATCATTCTTATGATCGAAGGTTCAACCCCGCATACAGCCTACCTCACAACAACCTAACATTACTTGAGCGGCGGTCACCTTGATGTATCTAACGAACACTTGAAGTGGTCGAGTAATCGACAAGTCTAGTAAATGCTGTTTTTAACTGTGCCATTTGAAACTGTCGTTAAACTGCAGGATCTGTTGAGTGAGTCTAAAAATAGAATGCGTGCGACCTCACTGAATGTGACAAACTCTCCCATGTCTCATTCATGAGATGTAATGGAATTTTCTTTTTTTGTTTTCCATTATAAAAGTTTTTGTTTGTCTATTTCCGGCTGGTTGGAGTCTCTTCGATTATCACTCGCTTGGGAATCTTCTTATGTGGCGACTGGAATAGACATCCTTATGTATTATACGCCGTCCGTAGAGAATAATTCCAAACGCTTCAATCTTCTGCGCTTCTCTTCCAATTCGTCACACGAAGTTTCGATAGTACTTCAAAAGCCTGGCCTTTCTAACAGAGTCCTCTTCTGGGCCGTCCATCGAGGTCGTTGTCGAAAACTTTCAATGCCGGAGCATTTGGGTCCATCTGCACAAAATGACCCAGCCAACGCAAACGCTGTATATACATGCGTTTAACCACGTCGATGTCGGTATACAGCTCAAACAGTTCATTGTTCATGCGACAACAAACTTTACATATCTGTACTAGTTTCTAAAATTTCTCAATAACCACATCCACAGCTTATGTGGTCTTGTAAAGGAGGCATTGGTTGGAACGGCTCCTTCCTGCATTTGTCAACTACTGCCGTATAGTAGTAATTGCTTTCAATTAACGAATAAATGCATCCAATAAATGGTAAAATTTTCCACCTATCATAGTTATAGTTTCAGCCATTTGACTTGAGATGTGATACCATTTTTCTGATTTTTCTCTACAGTTTCCATGTAATTCATGAACCTAAAGATCGATATTTATAATTGTTCGTACCTATACTTCAGCTAAATCGCTACAAAATACTCGTATGATTCAAATCAATTTAACGAGTAAAAAAAATTGCAGGCTGATTTTATACATTGCTTACTAAGGAGTAGTTATGGACGACATTATAATTCTAATATAAAAATATTCTTTAACCCTCTTAATTAGACTTTACATCCGTAGCCCTCTTTAGGACAAAAAAAAAAACAATTGGTATGAGTCAGTAAATATTATGTCATGGTCGGTGAGGCCACACGTGCTGCAATGCACATGATGCGGTTGGTTGTCTTATCAGTAATAGAAAGGATCATTTACAATTGTTGGCCTTTGGGGAATTCTCTGTCCATGTTGGAGAAGGGAAATAACATAACAAATTATCTATATTATTATTATCTGTCGACTGAGATTAGTTCATGAAATGTTTGAGGATATAACACTGGTGGCCAATGATTACTTTCACATAATTAATATTAACAAACAGCTATACAATTAAAACTGAAAACTTTTGTAAATATTTCCTTAATATTGAGAGGCTAACAAATAATTTTTGTCAACAATTAGAATAATGAGTTTTCAATTGCATCTCAATTGGAGCTAAATAATTGTGAATTTGCTTCAAATTGCTGCGCACAAAATATTTCTTTCTTTCCGACATACGATAAACTATTCCAAATGCAAAGTGACTCAGAAAATTCTGTACTCTGAACATTCGAACTTATTCAATGGGAAGGCATCTGGGTTTTTGTGAAGATGTCTGGTTCAGGAGGTTACACTTTTGCAAGGTCGCTTGTTGGATTTAGATGAATGTAAGAGCATCAAATTCGACTACAACAAGCAGAAAGAGGCAAATCAGTTTGGTTAACAGAACCCAATATTTAGACCTCTATTTAGGGAATGCAAACAACAACATTTTGGTGATATTGAAAAATTCGCCACCAAATGCACTATTTATGATGAACTGTAGTCAAAAAGAATGCAGTAAAATCGAAAATATTGATGTTTAACAAATTCTCAGGTTCTATAAGAATGGCAGGATATTCTGGTTGAATGAATGATTTTTTCTCTGTTAATCAAAAACATATCGGAAGGCGAAACTCTAGAAGCATTTTCAGAATTTACTATTAACTTATTTCAGAATATTTTTAAAATGCCGCAATTTGTGATGTTTTCATTTTAGTTTTTTTTCCATTTTTTGGTTCACTGCGGTCAAATAAAGAGTTCTACATCAGGCAATTACATTAAAAATGATACCTTTCGAGATGCCCTTTCGAAATTTACTATTGGCATGTATTAGAACAGTTTTCAAAATACCACAATTTTCAATTTTAAAGTTGTATTCGAAAACAGATTTTAGTTCTCTGCAGCCGAATAAAGCGTACTCTGCAAATTATTTTAAAGTCCTTGTGGTGTAATTTCAGAATTTACTATACCAAGATTTCAGAAAAAATTTTCGAATATCGCAATTTGCATTTCTCTTCTCTCGTACATGGACCAATTACTCCCTGAAGAGCAATTTCTGAATTTACTATTCCTCGATTTTTGCAATGTCAGACTGTTGCAAATTAAACGTTCATATTTCATCCTCTTTTTCATATCTGAGAAAATAAAGCATTCTTTGCCGATCAAATATTTGCACATTATAGCTCTAGAGAAGCATTTCCGAATTTACTGTTCCCATTCAGTTTTAAAACGTTATTCAAAGACAAAATTTAGCCCATCATGGCCCAATAAAGCAACGTCTGTAAATCAAGATATGCCATCATTTGAAAGTTCTATAGAAGTTATAATCTTGTTTTTTGCATTTGATCCACTTTGGCGAAATAGGGGATTCTCTGTTAAGCAAATATACGAGTATTGTAAATGTTTGATAGAGAATCATTTTTACAGATATTTCTTACATAGAAAAATGTCTTCATAAAAACTCTTCATATCGAAAAATGTTCTCGTTAAAACTTTTAATACATACAAAAGAACCTACCATGAAGAAAAGTGTATTCATGGACATTTTTCATAGAAAAAGGTGTCTTCATAGATATTTTTCGTGCAGAAATGTGTCTTCATAGACACTTTTCAATACATTTATTCACTTTTCATAGAGAAAAGTGCTTTCATATACACTTTTAATAGAGAAAAGTGTCTTCATAGACACTTTTCATAGAGAAAAGTGTCATCATAGACACTTTTCATAGAGAAAAGTGTGGTCATTAACACTTTTCATAGAGAAGAGAGTGTTCATTAACAATTTTCATAGAGAAAAGTGTCTTCATTGCCACTTTTCATAGAGAAAATTGTCTTCATGGACACTTTTCGTAGAGAAAATTGTCTTCATGGACACTTTTCGTAGAGAAAACTGTCTTCATAGACACTTCTCATAGAGAAAAGTGTCTTCTTTGACACTTTTCATACTGAAAAGAGTATTCATTGCCTTTTTTAAAAGAGAAAAGTGTGTTCATTGCCATTTCCATAGAGAAAAGTGTCTTCATTGACACTTTTCATAGAGAAAACTGTCTTTATAGACACTTTTCATAGAGAAAAGTGTCTTCATTGACGCTTTTCATAGAGAAAAGTGTCTTCATGGACACTTTTCGTAGAGAAAATTGTCTTCATGGACACTTTTCGTACAGAAAACTGTCTTCATAGAGAAAAGTGTCTTCATTGACGCTTTTCATAGAGAAAAGTGTCTTCATTGCCACTTTTCATAGAGAAAATTGTCTTCATGGACACTTTTTGTAGAGAAAATAGTCTTCATGGACACTTTTCGTACAGAAAACTGTCTTCATAGACACTTTTCATAGAAAAAAGCGTCTTCATTGACGCTTTTCATAGAGAAAAGTGTCTTCATTGACACTTTCCACAAAGAAAAGTGTCTTCATTGACACTTTTCATAGGGAAAAGTGTCTTCATTGACACTTTTCATAGAGAAAAGTGTTTTTATTAACACTTTTCATAGAGAAAAGTGTATTCATTGCCACTTCTCATAGAGAAAACTGTCTTCATAGATATTTTTCATAGAGAAAAGTGTATTCATTGCCTTTTTTAAAAGAGAAAAGTGTGTTCATTGGCATTTTTCATAGAGAAAAGTGTCTTCGTTTACACTTTTCATAAAGAAAAATATTTTCATTGACACTTTTCATAGGGAAAACTGTCTTCATAGATACTTTTCATAGAGAAAAGTGTCTTCATT
>JAHXMU010031896.1:0-23731 GCA_019455685.1 Philornis downsi | reverse complement strand
CAAAAAATTACGATCAGTACAATGAATCTCAGGGCATTTTTTTTTTTTAAGTTGGTAACACTGTGATTGTGACCTGGTATCAAATCTCACGTAATAAATGGCGCCACTTTTTGGGCTACGCTTGGATTTACACGGCGCAAAAAGTGATATTGATGATTTTGTTGAAAGTGCATTAGATTTAGTTTGCGGAATGGAAAATTTTCTGTGGAAACTTTTAGAACACCGGATTTGTTGGAAAAGGATGTTTATAAGTATAATAAACATCTCAAGGTAGGCCGAGATGGAGTTGAAAACGGAGGTAGCCTCGGATGATTATCAAGCTCTATCAATGAAAGTCACACCTAACAAATCCGAGATTTGATGCTAAAAAACTGTCTATTAACAATTTGTAATCTTGCTAATGCTGTAGGCATTCCAAAAGGATCAGTCAACTCTATTTTGAATGATATTTTTGGACGTAAGAGACATAAAATCTTGTTTGGTACCCAAAACACTCAATTTGTTCGAAAAAGACTGACACATTGACTTGACTTGGACTTATGCTTCTGATCTGGAAACAAGCAACCAAAAGATCCAAAAAGATCGCATCAAAGTCCCCCGAAAATCAAGATTTGTACTTATAGATTTTTATTTACCGTGTTTTTATGCATTACGAGATGGAGCTTTTTTTGTGCATTACGGGCTGATTATGGTCGTCATAATCGACCTTCAGGGCAAGGAATTGGCAAGATAATAAAGAAATTTGAAGAGAGTGGAAGCGTTACAGATGTAATCAGACCTGTGCATCATCGCAATGTACGCACTGCCGAAAATATCGCTTTTGTTTGTGAAAGTGTGGCAGATAATCCGAATTTGTCGATTCCACGGTGTTGTCAGCGTATCTTACGGCTTATTATGGTGTATTTTTGCATTTGAATTTGCACCTGCATCCATATAGAGTCCAACTCACGCAACAATTAAAGCCGGCTGAACATTCAAAACGCCGTAGATATGCTGATTAGGTGCTTCAGCATACAGGCTTTCAATGCTGATTTTTCGAACAAAATTTTCTTCGCCGATGAAGCTCATTTCTCGGAAAACCCAAAAGCGATTGTGGAAAATCCATTGCACCCGGAAAAAGTAACTGTTTGGTGCGTATTATGGTTTGGACGAACTATTACCATTGACTCAGAGCGTTATGACCGTGGGGTAACAGACATTTTTTGGCTTGCAATTGAAGATTATAAACTGGACGATATGTGATTTCAACAAGACGGTGCCATGAACCACACAACATGACTAATTTTGGCTTTATTGCATGAAAAGTTTTCAGAAAGCGTAATTTCACGTTTTGGCGACGACAATTGGCTACCAAGATCATCCGAGTTGACGCCGTTAGACTTTTTTTGTGGGGCTACGTCAAAGACCGTGTTTACGCGGATGATCCCCAAACGTCGGAGCATTTGAAAACCAACACTCGCCAAGTTATCACCGAGATACAGCTCAAAATGTGCAAAAAAATGGTCGAAAACTACCTCAAAAGGATTCACTGCTGCAATTAATTCAGAGGTGGTCGTTTTTTCCGTACATAATGGCAAGTTCCAGGCATTATAATGAAATAAAAATTTCATTGAAATCATAACATTATAAATGTTTTATTTAAGTTTACTTTTGAAACCGAAAAATGGATAACTCTCTGCTTTGTATAGTTCTTAGACATTCAGAAAACATTCCTTCTTAAAACATTCTTTCCTTAAAACAACATTTCCTTTCCATAACCTTCTGCCTCGTAGTGGATTCCATAATTCTTAACCGATTTTGATAATCCTTTTTTTGAATGAAAGGACATTAAACAGAGCTTTGATCTTCCTGGTTTTATAATGTATTTACTGTTTTAATAATAAAATGATCTAAGAAAAAATTTGTTTGGGTTTGAAAGCTGAAATTTATTTGCTTATGATATTTTTAGTCCTTCCCTTTAGTGTTTTTATCTCTAGCTACTCGTATTGATATCCGATAGCAAGAACAGCCATTAAAAACAATTTTTTTTCAATTCTTTTTCCAAATTATTCTTTTTGCTAACTTCCTAAAGATCTTTGCGATGTCTCCAAAATGCTCTTGAATTTCGGTTTTGTTTGATTTCCTCCTAAGCGTCAAATTATTTGACAAATATTTTTGCTAGCGACTATATAGACCAGTACAAATTCTTTGTTGCATTCATTGTATGGGGAGCATGAATAGAGCACTAAGCGTACAAGCGTTGTTCAGGAGCATACGCTTTCTATAGTGGTACTGGCATCATCATCATCATCATAATACGAGCATAAAAGAACCGAATATAAAGGAACACAACGGTAAAAAAGTGGTTAAATAATAAAAACACGAATAAAAAAATAGTAAATTAAAGCAAACAGAGAGGGAGAGAGAGAGAGATCCATCATATTATCAGAATGCAAAGCAGTTCAACAGCAGCCACCCAACTGGAAGAGTCAGCAACCCAGAGGCCGGCCGACTGACCAGACGTACGACCGACCGGCCGACCAATTCGTCAGGTTCGCCATTGTCTTTGGCCGTACTTTCAAACGACCTTCTGCTCGTTAAACGAATACTGATACAATCCAATGTGCCCGGTCGGCAAATGTAGTGCACGATACTTTTTGTGATTAGCATTAAAAGCATCACTGGGCTGTATTCCTGTTACAGGAGGAGGAGGTAAGGGGATGGAAGCGGCGTTGTTGAAAAAACAGCATCCGAATCAAAAGGAAAAATATGTAATCAAATTTGGTGACTTTGATGTTTTTGTTTGTGTATACAATGCTGTATTGTTGTATACTTTTCATTTACACATTTTGCCATTTTTTCCGCACTCGTCCCCATACCGTCATCAATCTCCAACTCTCCTTGGATATAATAAGTTTGTCATTACATCGTTAATGCCTTCAAATTATCATCAATGCATATGTATGTGTCAAACTGCAAAGAATTGCTTGAGTTGAAGCGTTTGTTTCAATTCTCAAACGCTCCCTGGGCGCCTTCCCGTAAGAGGATTACAAACGTTTTCGGAAGCTTTAATTTAAATTAGATTTCTTTTTCCTGTCAAAATGTTTTGATTGTGAACAAAGTGAGCAGCAGCTACAGCAACAGCAGCAGCAGCCGCAGCAGCCGTTACTGAAGTTTCAGCTTCAGTAGATTTCACAAAGAAGACAATGAATAAGACTGCGACTATTCGAAAATGTTTTCTTTGCCAAAATTGTTGCCTTTTCTAGTCTTAAATATATTTTGAGGGCTAAAAACAAGAGGTTAATTGAGTCTCTATTACGCATCATAGATTTGGAATTTTGTTACTGGCAAAAGTTTTACATAGTCCTTAAACCTAAGGACACACTGAGAATGGGAATCAAAGGTAAAGGGTTCTTTGTGAGTAAGTTATTTGAATTCGCAATTGCTTAACGGAAAAGGGGGAATGTTTGTTTGCAATGTTTAAGAAAATGTCCTTTCTAATATGCTATCCTTTTCGAGTAGGAAACTATGAACAATTTTTAGGCACAAGGAAATATAGCGATCGAAAAGCTCTTTGTCAATTGACTTGTTGGATAAAGTTGAAGTTAAAGAAACACCCAATAAATAATGATAAAAAATGGTGTTTGTGTTGTGTACAAAAACTAACATCAGTTTTAATTTTTTTCCAAAAAATTTTTATTTATTCATCGAAATCTGTTCCACCGCCTTTAAAGCTTTCCCTCCCACACACAATACACCGCCTTTTTCAATCTTCGAGACATTCTAAATAGTCTCTTTCTGGTGTGGTCTTCATAGAGATTCGATAATTTTACATATTTTGATCATATCACACTATTGCGGAAATTGAAAGATTTTCGACTACAGAAGATTTATTTAATAAGTATGTAACAATATTGCAGAAATGTTTAATTTTTTGCGTTTTTCGTTTATATATAAAGTCTGGGGAAAGGTGTATGATCACTCACTTCCCACAAAGTTGTTGTACCAAAAGCGGACGACAATGGAAGAAGTCAAATATTTTTTTATTTTTTCCCCCCTATAAATATCCACAATTTACGAAGGCTGTTTCAAAACCAGCCGACCTGAAGTATAGATGATGCCAGTAGTTTGAAAAAAATTGTTTTGTTGAAAAGTGGGAACCTTACAAAAGATATGTTTTAAGTTTCAAGGCGCCACGTTATTTAGTACTTTTTATTTGAGCTATTAAAAGTGAATTTGCAAACATTGAAAAAATTAGTTACCGTTTTCAATATTCGATATTTCCATTTGAAGAGTTTCATTCCAACCAAAATTAAAGCCGAGCTAGATGCTACTCTGGACGAGTCTGCTACTTCTTTTATGACTGTCATATATTGGATAGCAGAGTTTAAACGAGGCCGTACGAGCTGCTAAGACAAAGCCGTAGTTGTTGACCAAATGAGAAAAATTATTTTGTTGAAAAGTGGGAACCTTACAAAAGATGTGTTTTAAGTCTCAAGGCGCCACGTTATTTAGTACTTTTTATTTGAGCTATTAAAAGTGAATTTGCAAACATGGAAAAAATTAGTTACCGTTTTCAATATTTCCATTTGAAGAGTTTCATTCCAACCAAAATTAAAGCCGAACTACATGCTACTCTGGACGAGTCTGCTCCTTCTTTTATGACTATCATATATTGGACAGAAGAGTTTAAACGAGGCCGTACGAGCTGCTAAGACAAAGCCGTAGTTGTCGACCAAATGAGATGTCCACGCCAGGAAATCCACAAAATGGTATTGAATAATCGTTCGTGCATGAGTTAGCTGAAATGATAGGCATTTCAAAAAGTGCTACACATCGTATATTGGCCGAAGATTTGGAGATGAGAAAGCTGTGCGCAAGATGGGTGCCGCGTTTGCTTTCATTTAAGCGAAAACAGTGTCATGAAGATGTTTCAGTAGAGTGTTTGGCTATGTTTCACCGCTATAAGCCGACTTTTTGCTTCGATTTATAACCATGGATGAGACATGGATCCACCACTTCACACCTGATACAAAGGGGCAATTAAAGCTGTGGACTGGAATGGGAGAATCGTGTCCAAAAAAGGCGATCGCGCTTCAATTTATAAGCAAGGTCCTGGCGTCTGTTTTTTTAGATGCGCATGGGATTATGTTTATTGATTAACTTCATAAAGGAGAAACGCGACGAATCAACGGCGAATATTATGCTAACTTATTGCAGCGTTAAGGTGACGAAATTAGGGGAAAACGGCTGAATTTGGAAAAAGAAAGTGTTCTTTCATCAAGGCAATGCTCCAGTTCACACATCCACTATTGCGATGGCCAAAATTAAAGAATTAAAGCTCGCTTTATTCGCCACATTTGAGTCCCTCGTATTATTTTCTATTTCCAAACTTTGAAAAAATGGCTTGGTGGTAAAAGATTTAACAACAATAAAGAGGTAGCGTTTGCGGTTGATGGCTATTTTGAGGAGTTTGACAATTCTTACTAAAAACAGGGTACAGAAGCTACTGAATATCACTGGAAAACGTGTATCGAGCTAAAAGGAGATTATGTTGAAAAATAAAGAAAATTTTTACCAACTTTTTTATACCTTCTATGTTAGGTCGGTTAGTTTTGGGATTGCCAATCGTAGAAAACGATTTTCTGAAAGTTGTCACTTCTAACTTGTGAAGTACAGATCCACAAAAATTAGATTTTTTTAATTTCTTAAAACGAAATGTTGATTGTCTACAGCTAATATTCGAAAGCTCTCCTAAACATGGTGGTAATACATTGGTTGAGATTATGATTTAATCAGAGATAGTGTTTTTATATATTCTGCTGCCCTTAAACTAATTCTGAATTTGTCGCAGAATGATCTAGACTTGTGAATTGTCACCATCAAACCATTGTACGAAATCAGAATAATTTGGTAGAACATATATTGTGGAACTTTTAAGAATTCAAAACCAGAAAATATTCCAATTTTAAACTTCTGATCAATTACTGACTTTTTAGCTTTTCAAAGAGTCTTTTCAAATCTATATGTTTAGACATCGGTTACCAGGCATTATATAAAATATTACCACAATCAATAACAACAAACTTGAAGTTAAATTAGGCGTGTTCGAATCCGAAACCAACAGTAATTTAAAATAGTCCTAATTTTATATTCCTTCCTGTATTATGAGTATTTTCTTCTCTTGTATTGATTAATCACTCAGACAGTTTTCTAGCAGTAAGTTTCGTTTACTTCTAACGATATAAGTCAGTTCGTCCCCAAATCGCGGTCACATAAGTAATCCTCAATTATTGTGTGGAGAAACAAAATCATTGGAAAAGAAACAGAATCATTGGAAAAGGTGAAATACTCGTACACTGTCATTTTATCCAAATATCATCAGTAATTTATTATAGTGGCCCTGAAGGTGAAATATATTTGCAGAGCAATAAAAACCCGATTTTAAAACTTACGTGCTTTGGCGTTCTCATTTCTACAAAACCTCTCCTCAAATATTTGCCCATGTTCCAAACCCCCCAAGGCGTAAATACTTCTAGCGTAGGGTACGAGTATATTGTAAGTTTATTGCTTTGTAACTCATGCTCAAATCATTTTTGTTCATTTGCCTCAAACGCCACCTATCATGCATTATTTGTACTAAT
Source organism: Philornis downsi (assembly GCA_019455685.1). Lineage (NCBI taxonomy): Eukaryota > Metazoa > Arthropoda > Insecta > Diptera > Muscidae > Philornis > Philornis downsi. Next base: position 17,108 of record JAHXMU010031896.1, on the reverse strand, counting down.
TTGGGAATTATCACCGGTACATAAACCACAATAATGATAAATAATATTTGGTGATATTTTATCATTGTTATAACTACAGGGTGGCGCACCAATTGCAATACTTTTTTAAAATCAATGGATTTCATTTTTTTATCATGTAGAAAATTCAATTTAATTTTATATAACTAATTGGTTTTGAAGATGATAGAGCGTAAATGACCTCGAAGCTCATTCACACACATACGACACCTGATGAGAACATTATTCAATGCGGCCTGAAGGATTGAAGTCGGGATCGCCTCAATTTTAGTTTTAATGGACAGCTTCAATTTAGTCAAATTTCTTGGTTTCGTTTTGTACACCTCTTGTTTGGACGTAACCCCATAAAAAAAGTCTGGTGCAATAAGGTCAGGTGAAAGTGGAGTTTCTGGATAGTAATTTGTTTCGGAATTTTCGTTGGAACTCCGCCATAACCAATCTGGCTTTGTGTGCAGTTGCTCCATCTTGCTGGGCCAAACATCTTTGAATAACAGTCCCCATTGACAGTTCACATTAGCACAATTCGTGCGCCACCCTGTACTTTTCTTTTACGATATTTTGGGAATATTGCAGCATGGTTGCAGTGTTTAGAAACAAACATAATTTGTGAATAGATATAATTATTTATAGTAAAACAAAATTTTGCTGCACAAAACTCAAATCTGCCGTACAATTTGCCGATTTTTCAAAAAAAAAAAATCAAATTCAATGAATTATCGAAACAATATACAGCAAGCAGAATTCTTCTATAGATTGAATAGAATAGATTAGATTGATAGAATTCTCCTATAGTGAAATTGAAAAATGAAAGTGGAAGTTCTTAAATTTCAAACTAATTGACATCAGGCAGGTATCAAATCTACCTAAAAATTTGCCTGTTATATTACAGCACGACCATAAAATCTTGGATGGGAGTGATTCATTCCAAAAGTTTTAGAATATGCAGGTATACTCTTTAAGGAATGCAATTTTCATTTTCCGTAATATGTGAAAAATTTTTGAATTCCTCAAAAAGCCGGAAATTTTTTAACAATTGAAAAAAAAAATAGTTTTTATACGGTTTTTTAAATAATTTTTGCAAAAAAATATCATAAAGGAAATACAATTTAATTGCAATATGGAAGTAAGTACTGGAAAAAACAATATTTTCTAACAGTGTAGTACACTTCCTTGATAAATTTCTACGTGTTTGACGCTGCTCATGTTTTTCGTCTTTAAAGTTTTAATATCCCCATACAAGACTGAATTTACTGCACAGTTTCTTTTTTAAGCGTAGTTTCCATTCCTTCTTTCTCTCTTTTTTTCTCGTCTCACTATTTTCCTTTACTTTTCGTGATTAACACCCGCAAAAATGCTGCAGATTTTTCACTGCCTTTTGTCAAAAGATTAACAAACCACACAAAGTCCTTTTGAAGGATTTTATTTGCCTTTTTAGTGATTTTTTTTTGTAAATTTCAGTTTTCATCATCGACATCTGTTTGTGCCTCAAGGTGAGACACAGTTCGCTATTGTATTTTTATGTCTAAGGACTTTGTAGTATTCACTCCAGTTGTTGTCGTTGCTATAGCAGCTATTTGGGGGGTTCCTTTAGATTGTTTCTCTTTTGCAAAAGTTCAATAAAGCTTTGTGCGAAATCGGATTGTCAAAGCGTAAAAAGAGACGATGACGCTTTTTGAAAGATTTTTTAGGAAATGCATATTTACAAAGCCACAATGGAGAAAGACGAATAAGTATGATAAATAACGTTATGAAAAGAAGGAACGAAAGAATACAGTTTGCTATTTTCACGGTTATTGAACGTTTGGGGAGCTCATTATGCATTATGCGAGTGTAACTATTTAAAGTTCTATCTAATGACGTTGTTTATATATACGTACATAGGCTTTAGTAATTTGTATGTCGCGATATATAAGTGGGATTGGGTTACGACGCTAGATGGCGTTAGAAAGATAAGATTTTGTACTCAAAAAACTACTCAGACAGTTTTGTGATTGCTTGATTCAGTATTGTTTGGGCGCGCGTCATAGATGGATACCAGCAAAGAGAAAATACGGCATACTTTATAGCTTTTTTTCGATAACGGCGAAAATGCAAGCGAAGTAGCTGAAAATAGGTATAGCGGTTATGGTCCTAATACTATAACAGCCGATCACTAGAAATTTTGTGTTTCGTTTATTCTATTCTGAAAATCTGATATTAAAGTTGCACCATACTTTGTCGAAAATATCGACAAAATAATGGAAATCGTCAATCGTCGCCGATCGCTAATAAGGGTGATTTTTTAATCGTGGTTTTTTTTAAAAATCGTATAAAACACTCAAATTTGCACCATATATTAAAATTGGAATCCAATTTAACGATTTTAATATTTAATTTTTAAAAATAAATTCACATAAAAGTCCTCCTCGGCTCCGTCTCAAAATGTCCATTCGGAAGGTCCAATTTTTCGTCACTTTTTTGAGCATTTCGGTCTGTATTCCACGAATAATGCGTGTTATGTTATCCGGTAAGGCTTCAATAGTGTTCGGCTTATCCACATAGACTAACGACTTGACATAACCCCACAAGAAATAATCAAGAGGCGTTAAATCGCAAGATCTTGGGGACCAACTTACTGAGCCAAACCGAGAAATAAGTTGCTGACCAAATTCATCCCTCAACATATCCATTGTTTCACGAGCAGTGTGGCATGTTGCACCGTCCTGATGACGTCCACATGTCAACCAAGTTCAACTCATCCAATTAGGACAAAAAAATTCCTTGTGATTGAGTAACACATGCCCAATCGATGAGAACGGTGACGAATTGACATTTCACGATCGTCATTAACACTGGTCGCTACGGCTGCAATATTTTCTTCGGTACGCACTCAACGCATGCGAGTCGATGGTTTTATGTCCAACAAAGTAAATTTGGTGCGAAATTTGGAGATAACAGCACGAATTGTTGATTCAATAGGTCGACTATGGCGACCATAAGATGGTCGTATCAAACGATGCACATTTGTCACAGAGCACGAATTTTGATAATGAATTTTAACGATTTGCAATCGTTGCTCGTTTGTTAGTCTTTCCATGATGAAATTGCAGAGTATACTGTACACTTTTCACTTTAACAGATGACGTTTGGACGCCATTATCAACCAGTGCTGCCGACCTAAAAAAACTTAAATCTTAAAAAATCACCCTATATAAGCAACAGAAGTCCGCGGGGGTTTAACGTGAGGCCTTACCCACGGTGTGCGATACACTAGGCATATTACAATGCGATTGCCAACGCCCCCCTGGGATAGCCAAGTAAAACTTGGGCTATCTAGGAAAAGAGGCTGACAATTTTGATACTACCGCATATTGTCAACCCTTTCTTCACAGCCAGGAGATACCAAATTGATTACGCTAGTATGGCACATAATCCCCACTGGCGGAGGTGAGGCCTATTTTACCACCTCTGCTACTCTATGGGTCTGTAGCACCCGGTTGCAATGCAAATCCACATTCAAGCACAAAGTCTCTACCAGCGATTTTGGTATCAACCACAAACCGCGTGATGCTTCCACTAGGGATCCAACACCAAATGACCAGGCGGGAACTCAGTCTCGGGGCCTCCTGATCCCCACACTACCGGCCAAACTCACCGATTGGGGCTGCGTAGCAAAGCACATAGCAAAGCTACTACCAAGTCGTGATTTATACACCATATTTCACGGGATTGGTCGCCCTGTGACAAAAGAGTACAGACTGGACATTTTTACATACCTGCAGGCACGGAGACCCCAGGCAGATGGAACGGTCGATACTACATTGCAAGGATGCAGTACCCTCAGCGGTGGGAGGCGGGGAAAACTCCAAACCCCTTTAGTTCGGCGACGGTGAACGGCAACCATGAAATATAGACATAGGGAAAACCCCATGCCTGTCCGAGAGATCAAAAAGATACAGACGAAAGGGCACGAACCCGAGACCTGCCCGTGTGTATCCCTATCAACCCCGGTACCAGTCAAAGCCTCTGGTCAGACTTCGTAGATAATCTAACTCTGTAGAAAATCTACTTCCTGTCTAAACCCCTTGCGGCTCAGCGACTGGTGCCCCCGCACACGAGCACACAGCTGCCAAAATCTACCTGAACTGGATTGTGGGATCAGCATGATCCGAACAGTCTCTCAGCCGCTCAACCCCCAGGTCAGACTGCCTTGAAAATATCAGCAGACCCATTTCCCACAACTACGTTACAGTAGCCCTCCGCCGAGCAACGCTCTGGAAGCAAACACCGTTACTCCAGCCCTGAGTTGAGAGCATATTGCTAACTATCCAGTCATCCCTAGGCCTTGTTATCGCTAATCCCTGGAGGTCCCTTATATCTGCATATGAGGAACATTCGCACAAAAACAGTTGCACGACTCGCGATCGGACAGGGCTCTCTTATGCAAGAAGGCGTTGAGTGACCCCCTATATAAGCAACACTTCGATTGCTAAGGAACTAAACATTGCACAAAAAATCGTTTGGATCTACTTGAATAAGTCTTTGCTGAATCGCAGAAAAATCGAGCCATTTCTAAAGCGGATGGTGATTGGTAATGGAAGCGAAAATGGCTCTTAGAACGATTAACAAAGTTAGGAGTACAATTCCTGTATGAGGCTAGAATAGCAAGGAAAAAGAAAATAATGATAATCATTTCATTTATTTCGACTGGAACATTATATATTTTTTTTTTTTTGTAATTCTTATGAATTCGAGAATCGCTTTTAATCTATCTTATCTTATCTTATATATATAAAAATAAAAAGATATATATAAAAATCAATTGCTGTGCGTTAGTCTCGCTAAAGCTCGAAAACGGTTGGACCGATTTGGCTCATTTTGGTCTTAAATTATTGGTAGAGTATTCCGGAAAGTTTAAAAGGTTTTATTTGAAGTGATAGATGGCGTTGGAGATGAGATTTTTGCAATTAATTTTTTTTACCACATTAACATTGAACCAAATAATGGTAGGTGACAAACATACCAGCCTATATGTGGCGCTGTTATTTAGTTGAAGGCAAAACAACGTTTTCCGGGTCAGCTAGTTTTAAATATATATCTTATCCAACAAAAACTTTAAATATGAATAAGTTTCAATTTTCTTAAAAACAATTTCGCCTTTTCGGGAAGTTGTGACTTTCTCCCATTACCAAGTTCTGGCAACACTGAAGTGAATAACAGTCAAGAGCCCAAATTACAATTCGCACCATCTCCAAAATTACTACATCACACCGTTTACAAAATCCCTTTGCAAACCAATGACAAATTTTTTTCCAACTTTATTTTCAATCCATTTAGTTTCCCATTCGTCAGTCAATGCCCATCATATCGCGTCCATTATCCTCGTCTTCAAGTGTTACACATAACACATGTCTTTGCCTCAATTTCCTCTTTGAAGTCTAAAAGTCAGCATTTGAAATGAAAAAAAGGTGTCTACAACACGCATTATTTCCGAGGCTTTTGTTGCCCCTTTCTCCTGCCTAATAATTTTAATTTATAGATATTATTTCATTTGGATATGTGACAGGTTGCAATAACATTTACATACCCCATGCCCACGCACTGCACACACACACACACACACACATACACTGAAACACATAGTAAACTAATTAGGTCAAGCAGTCTTCAAGGGAAACACCTTTAGATCGCAGTGTAGGCGCAAATAAGTCAATGAGTCCTTATTAACTCCAACAGGAGGTGGGTTGATGTCTTGTATTGAATGCCTTTTACAATCATTGAGTGAATTAGTAACAATCCACGCGGTCATTGTTCTGTCATAATTGGACAATTATTAGCGTTCATATCCGGTGATGATGGTGGTGGTAGAGGTTTGTTCATGCATAGTCCTTACGTATCCTTACACACAAATATGTGTGTGTGTATGTGCGCTATTTGTTTTTTTGAAACAAAATGTTACCTACTGGCCATATTGCTTGGCCATGTCCCTTCTTTTATAAGTTATGGGTCCGTTTGGTCTGCGTTTCCCCATCCATTTGTCCAGTCTTTCGCCCGTGCGTCCGTCTGTCTGTCCATGCTAGCTGTCTTTCATAAAGGTGTTACTTTCCAACAAGGTGTTAGTTATTTATATAAAATGATAATTTTGCTGAAGAAATCCTCTGCACGGGCAACACGATCCGCAGAGAAGTGTGAAATATGTAATTACGTTGGAAGTTATTCACAGAAATAACAACACAATGAGGTGTTTGGAAAAGGCAGCAAAGCTGTTATTAGCTCTGTTTGCCGAAAGTATAAGAGGAGGTCTTCGAGTCGATGGAAACCGGTATCAAGAAGATTAAAGAGACCGAAGAAAATATATCGTTAATGGCAAACCAGACGAACGACGATGAGCATCCATGAAAAAGCTTTGCCAATATCGTATCACAGTGCATAACGAGAGACTGAGGAAGAAGGTCATGATGAAGGAGCACAATTTTGAAAAGGGAAACTCTTTGTTATCTTGTCGAGGTTGTTGTTAATCCAGCAAGAAGCTGAGCTAACTTCATACGTCAGTGGACTTTTTGCTCGTAAAAGGTTTGCCGAAATAAAGCGTGATCGTACATGATACATCAGTGACGAGTTTGAAATGATACTTGGAATTCCACATGATTATTATGGACTTAAGGTTACTTCAAAGTAAAGTTTACAAAGGGTTATCCATTTTTACGTTTCAAAAGTAATGTTAATAAAAAAACACATAAGCTGTGATTTGGCTAAAACTTTTATTTCATTATAATGCCCGGATTTTGCCATTATGTACGAAATACAATGTCATTTTAATGACCGCCTCTGGATTGGTTGCAGCAGTGAATTCTCTTTAGGTAGTTTTCGACCACTTTTTCGCACATTTCGGTCGGTATCTAGGCGATATCTTGGCTAATGTTGGTTTTCAAATGCTCCGACGTTTGGGGATCATCCGCGTAAACACGGTCTTTGACGTAGCCCCACAAAAAAAGTCTAATGGCGTCAAGTCGCATGATCTTGGTGGCCAATTGTCATCGACAAAACGTGAAATTACGCTTTCTGGAAACTTCTCATGCAATAAAGCCAAAATCGGCCATGTTACTCGTATGTGACTCGTGGCACCGTCTTGTTAAAACCACATACATATCATTCAGTTCATAATCTTCAATTGCAGGCCACGAAAACTCGGTTAACATACAACCATAACGCTCTGAATTGACGGTAACGGTTCCTCCAGCGTCATTTTCGAAAAAATACGGCACAAAGACACCTTCAGAGCATTATTATCGACAAATTCGGATTATCCGCCACACTTTCACAAACAGAAGCGATATTTTTGGCACTGCGTACATTGCGATGATGCACAGGCCTGATTACATCTGTAACGCTTCCACTCCCTTCAAATTTCTTTATTACCTTGCCAATTCCTTGCCCAGAAGGTCGATTATGACGGCCATAATGACGGTTTTATTGCGGTGAAAAATCGCCGAACACTCTTTTCGCTTTATTGAAAGGAAGCGCGGCACCCATCTTGCGCACAGCTTTCTCATCTTCAAATTTTCGATCAATAAAGAATACAAAACATTTTTTGAAATGCCTATGATTTCAGCAGGCCAGTTTGTGGATTTTCTTAACTGTGTCTGGCGTGGACACCTCAATTGGTCGACCACTATGGTGTTGGTCTTGGCAGGTCGTACGGCTTCATTTAAATTCTGCTACCCAGTATTTTACAGTCGTAATGGAAGGAGGAGGCTCCCCCAGAGTAGAATGTAGCTCGGTTTTAATATTGATTGGACTGAGGCCTTTCAAATGGAAATATTGAATTACATAACGGTGTCTAATTTTTTCTATGTTTACAAATTCACTGAGATCATTTACTTTTGATGGCTCAAATAAAATACTTAGCAACGTGGGGCCTTGAAACTTACAACATATATTTTATAAGGTTGCTACTTTTCACCAAAATAATTTTTTTCAAACTACTGACATCATCGATACGTCAGGTCGGCTAGTTTTGGGACCACTCTCATATATGTATTATGTATATATATATATATAAATCTTTTTCAAAATTCAAATCGTATACGTTCTAAACATGTTCTTATCAGTGAATTCTAACCGAATTTTATCTTTGAGTAGGTCATATCCGATACAGGAAATTAAATTTCAAACCCACATGGATTTGTCGAGACATTATAAATAGAACTGTTATACGAGACAGCCAGTTCTATTTGGAAATTCTCTTCTTAGTATGAAATTTGAAGTTCAAAATTTACACTTTGGAATTATAGCCGTCTTTCAACCAAAGCAACTACGAAATTCCTGATAGTAGATGAATGAATCCGTGCTCTCCTCTTGAAAGTCAACCCTGCTGTATACGGGCGCTCATAACAATATGTTGAATTTTCAAACACCCATGGATTTGTGCCTATCTCACCGCTTAAAGGTTTTGCCAGCAGTGTGCCGATAAAAAAGGAAAGGTTCCTAACAACAGTCAGTTCTCTTTTGAAATTCTCATATCAATCTTGTAAGGTTTAGTATACGATTTGAAATTCAATTGTACTCTTGGTAATTATACTCCTCCTTCAGGTACAGCATTTGCGTAATTCCTGATTGCAGGTGAGATATTCCCTCTCAACAAATGAAGCTACTACCGTCTTCTCAATGGTCAGCGCTCTACCAATACTATCATTTCAACAATTAATCCTGGGCTATGCAGACGCTCAGAAGGATATGTTGATTTCCTACGCTGCCTCTAGTGAGAGCTCTTTGCTAACCACCCTGCTACCGATCCACTAAATCTTATCCAGATGTATTCTAAGCCTGCCGCACTCTTTCAGCGTGCACTGTAAGTCAAAGCGACTAACTATGTAAAATTATAAGCTCAGATGTAATCACCTCAACACCGAAAAAAAGGCTTGAGCGATATAATTTAGGTTTCAGCATTCATGTGGTTAACGAAAAGCTGATGAATTGGCCACAGGAGGGTCATTTCTCAAAATGGTTACTTAAAAGTGATGCGAAAGTTATTGAAACTTGGAATACAAATACAAAGAGAAAAACACAAATGAACACTGACAACAAAAACAAAACAAATATTTCCTTTAGCCAGCGATAAAATAAACGATTGGAAGTTGAAATTATTGAATTTGCGCATTAAAATATTTTTATACAACTACAAGCAACTAGTGTTCATAATCCGTTAGAAGACAATTTGTCTATTAAATATTATTTATTATTGCTAATAGAAAATGATTTTTTTGACCTACTAAGTAGGACCGTTCCTTTAATGGTGAAAAGAGATTGAGAAGTTTTTACTTAGACATTTAATAATGGAAAGAAGAGCGTAGGCAAAAGATTGAACAGAAGAAATAGATAAATTATTTGAATTAAAGAAAGAATGCACGATGATTACGGCGTTTACTAAACATTGCCCAATGATTAGTTGCAATTTTATTCGATATGATTTCTGTTCACATTTCAGTCCAAGATATTTCTCCTTTAAAAGGTCCTTGCAATTGTAAAAGAAACGGTTTATTTAGTAAACTTGGTTGTTGGCCAGTTAGGTAGCTATTTTGGTATTCACTAAAATGTCATCCCCAATATCCTCTTCTGGAATGCGTATTAAAATATTGGAACAAGCCCGGAATACAAATGATCATTTCCATGGCTCGAAATTGTTCGCAACAAAAAAATCTCTACAATAGAGAAAAATATCATTGGTAGACATAACTCATCACTGGATAAATTATAAATTATATAATTATATATATATATATATATATAATTATATATAATTATATATATATATATATATATATATATATATATTTATATATATAATTATATAATTATAAAATAAATTATATACATATATAAATTATAAATAATAAGTTGTGTTTTTATCCCTGTTCCCTTATTAATAGAAAGGTTTTTTTTAATATACTCGTAATGAGGTAGTTGTAAGAAACCAGACCATAATTTCTACTTCCTCGTCTTAGATGGAAAAAGTTCTTCTCCTCTTCTGCGTGCCTTCTCCAGCTCATCACAACAAGTATTGAAAGCCCATTTCTTCCAATGGACTTCTATGCTGCCATTCGATTACGTTATCGAAGACTTTTTATGCTGGATCCAATCACAGGATATAACCCAACGTGTGCAATCAACCATGTCATGCAGCGCATGATTTGTACGATACCGATATCCTTGCTTAACGGTGGTGAGTTCATAGATTCTTTGAAGTATTCGAAAATTTCTAGAACTAATTTATCTGCTCTTGTCATAACCCAAGATTCTGCGCGAAAGAACAGAGGAGATAGATCTGAGATATAATACAGTTAAATTTTTGTTTGCCAAGAGAAAAGAAAGCTCTCTTACTTTGCTTAGTGACATCATTTTATTGTAGTAGTTTAGAGAGAGTATTTGGCGTAGGCTGCGGCTATTTCGGGGGTATACAACTTAGCGTCCCAACTCAGAGTTGTTGCTATATAGACTGAATTTTCCGACTGTTAGACCAAGAACAGCTTTCCTTCCTTTTTTTGGCATTAGAAACTCCCAGAACAACTTTAAAGTTGTGGTCAGGGCAGCGGTCGTATACTTCCTCTCCTAGGCATTCACAGAATGGTTCTTTGATGTCTTTGTCTTTGTCCTACATCGGGGCAAGTGAGCAAATCAGCTGATGAAAAACAATTTCGCCTTAATGCGGAGAGTGGTTGTAGGGTCATTTATGGGTCTAAATAGCGAGACAAGTTGTTTACATCTCTTAACGACAACAAATTCACATTTTAATGCCTACCTTTCTGAATGGCAGCTTTAGCAGATGCCACAGTTTTTAAGCATTCTTGTCCTCTCCATCACATCTCTTGGATGGCGATGATATCAGCTTTATATTCATCACAAGGACATCCGTCTTCACGGTAAAGAGTGCAGTCTTTTCAGACACATATCCTTAAATTCTAGCCTTATAATATTTGATGGGGTCGTCAACTTGTGGGGGTATCCTTGTTTTGTTACTTTCTTTCGTGTTTTCATAATAATCTCATTTGAGACGGCTCCAAATATTGGGGCCGTTGTCGATTACTAGGCTTTTATGAATTGAGCTTCAGTAACAAATGTTACCTACCAGATATTACCAGTTGTTTGTTATGATCAGGAAATAGCCAAGTTGTTTTATATGGGAATCTGTTTCCGCAATAGGTGATGCTATACAAATTGAATTTTCCGATTGAATTGAATCTTCCCTTCCAAACAGAGATTGATTATTGCTATACTCGTACAAATTGTTGCCAATACCTTAATGTATTGTAAAACCCCAAAAATAAATCCTTATTGAAGTCACTGATTGCATCCATCAATGTTTATACGAAATTCAAATCACATTAAGTTTCATTTGTACACAACAACTCCCTTTGAGATGCTTTCAATTACTTTCGAACTGTCCATTTTTGATAATTTTCAAATAAACTTTTTATCCATTTGTGAAATTAGGCAATGCAGCCAATGAACAGATGATGTCTTTTCGCTTCTTCATCTTGACCCAGACAATAACGGCTGCCGTCGGGTTGCCGCAAATAAAATTTTGCACTTTAAGGCGGGTTGGACTTACGCTTCCTACGCGGTGCCATTGAATTTATTAAGGACCACGAGTTGTGGTTCCTTGGCTGGTTCCCTGATGCGTAAAGGAATAACATTAATTATTTAGAAGCCAATTGCTCTCTCTCTCTCTTTCTCTATCTTTCTCTCTCTCCCCTCTATCTTTCGCTCCTACAGTGTGCAGTGAATTTATGTAGACCGATTCAATCAATATTTTATGTTGGGCAACGTTTCGTCGATGTTTCAATTTTAAATTGAACCCTCTCTTCCAAACCTCCCCGTTTTTTCCAAGGACTAGCCAAATATTCACCCATAATCGTTAGCCAGTATCAAACAACAATTCAGAGGGCTCAGTCCATTCAATATTGACGTTCCTTGAGCAACGTACGTGATAAACTTGTGATAAATTATTGAATAGCAAAAGGTTTTTGCGAAAACACGTTTGCTTGTAAGCTTTTATAGCGCTCCTACATCCGTCCTTTGGTTTGTTTTCTTTGCAGATTCTTTTATTTTCGTATTTTAGTGAAGGCGAAGGCGGCATTTCAATTCAATTTTCAATATTCCTTTAAAACACTCACAATTTGTGTAAAAGGCACGTAAAATTTATTTCAAAACATTATGCAAACAATAAATATAGTAAATATCCTTCGCATATATGTTATGGCTAAGGTACAACAACATCCTGGCAAACGTGGAGTGAAGCAAATCTAATGTTTGCCCCTTCTCCTTTCCAAATAAAGCATCAAGTACGCCATGGCTCGTTTGTAATGCTTAATATGGAAAAGCACTTTGTGGCACAGGACGAATTCTTATGGCATTGTTTGCCAAACATATCAATTTTTATTATTTACACCTTAAATCACACTTTCTCTTACTGTTGTTCATGGTTTTTGTTCTCTTTCAGGAGAGGCGTGGGGATGTTGGCAGTTGGTTGGCGGTTAAGCATATTTGGAATTTCAGATAAAAATCTCTTTTAATTACAACATTGCCGGGGTGCTGTCGACTTAATGCCACTTACAGAGAGGTACATCCATTTCACACACGCACACACGTGTCGTATAAATCTTCTTTAGTTCCACTTTTATACGGTTGACAGTTTCATATTTTCATTGATGCTACCGTTGACGTCATATAAAAACGTATGGACGGGGATTTATTACCTTGAGCTACGGTCGAGTTATGTGAAAAAAGGCAGGAGGAATAATTTTCAGAAAATCGTATAGTAGCCCTACATAAAACAGTTTGAAAATTATAAGTCATAATCAGCACGGGCTAAAAACACGCTTTTAAGGATCACATGAAAATTGTAAATAAGAAGGAAGGCAATATTATATTCGTATTAATGTTATAACAGACCATGGCGCGCAATCATTCTTATGATCGAAGGTTCAACCCCGCATACAGCCTACCTCACAACAACCTAACATTACTTGAGCGGCGGTCACCTTGATGTATCTAACGAACACTTGAAGTGGTCGAGTAATCGACAAGTCTAGTAAATGCTGTTTTTAACTGTGCCATTTGAAACTGTCGTTAAACTGCAGGATCTGTTGAGTGAGTCTAAAAATAGAATGCGTGCGACCTCACTGAATGTGACAAACTCTCCCATGTCTCATTCATGAGATGTAATGGAATTTTCTTTTTTTGTTTTCCATTATAAAAGTTTTTGTTTGTCTATTTCCGGCTGGTTGGAGTCTCTTCGATTATCACTCGCTTGGGAATCTTCTTATGTGGCGACTGGAATAGACATCCTTATGTATTATACGCCGTCCGTAGAGAATAATTCCAAACGCTTCAATCTTCTGCGCTTCTCTTCCAATTCGTCACACGAAGTTTCGATAGTACTTCAAAAGCCTGGCCTTTCTAACAGAGTCCTCTTCTGGGCCGTCCATCGAGGTCGTTGTCGAAAACTTTCAATGCCGGAGCATTTGGGTCCATCTGCACAAAATGACCCAGCCAACGCAAACGCTGTATATACATGCGTTTAACCACGTCGATGTCGGTATACAGCTCAAACAGTTCATTGTTCATGCGACAACAAACTTTACATATCTGTACTAGTTTCTAAAATTTCTCAATAACCACATCCACAGCTTATGTGGTCTTGTAAAGGAGGCATTGGTTGGAACGGCTCCTTCCTGCATTTGTCAACTACTGCCGTATAGTAGTAATTGCTTTCAATTAACGAATAAATGCATCCAATAAATGGTAAAATTTTCCACCTATCATAGTTATAGTTTCAGCCATTTGACTTGAGATGTGATACCATTTTTCTGATTTTTCTCTACAGTTTCCATGTAATTCATGAACCTAAAGATCGATATTTATAATTGTTCGTACCTATACTTCAGCTAAATCGCTACAAAATACTCGTATGATTCAAATCAATTTAACGAGTAAAAAAAATTGCAGGCTGATTTTATACATTGCTTACTAAGGAGTAGTTATGGACGACATTATAATTCTAATATAAAAATATTCTTTAACCCTCTTAATTAGACTTTACATCCGTAGCCCTCTTTAGGACAAAAAAAAAAAACAATTGGTATGAGTCAGTAAATATTATGTCATGGTCGGTGAGGCCACACGTGCTGCAATGCACATGATGCGGTTGGTTGTCTTATCAGTAATAGAAAGGATCATTTACAATTGTTGGCCTTTGGGGAATTCTCTGTCCATGTTGGAGAAGGGAAATAACATAACAAATTATCTATATTATTATTATCTGTCGACTGAGATTAGTTCATGAAATGTTTGAGGATATAACACTGGTGGCCAATGATTACTTTCACATAATTAATATTAACAAACAGCTATACAATTAAAACTGAAAACTTTTGTAAATATTTCCTTAATATTGAGAGGCTAACAAATAATTTTTGTCAACAATTAGAATAATGAGTTTTCAATTGCATCTCAATTGGAGCTAAATAATTGTGAATTTGCTTCAAATTGCTGCGCACAAAATATTTCTTTCTTTCCGACATACGATAAACTATTCCAAATGCAAAGTGACTCAGAAAATTCTGTACTCTGAACATTCGAACTTATTCAATGGGAAGGCATCTGGGTTTTTGTGAAGATGTCTGGTTCAGGAGGTTACACTTTTGCAAGGTCGCTTGTTGGATTTAGATGAATGTAAGAGCATCAAATTCGACTACAACAAGCAGAAAGAGGCAAATCAGTTTGGTTAACAGAACCCAATATTTAGACCTCTATTTAGGGAATGCAAACAACAACATTTTGGTGATATTGAAAAATTCGCCACCAAATGCACTATTTATGATGAACTGTAGTCAAAAAGAATGCAGTAAAATCGAAAATATTGATGTTTAACAAATTCTCAGGTTCTATAAGAATGGCAGGATATTCTGGTTGAATGAATGATTTTTTCTCTGTTAATCAAAAACATATCGGAAGGCGAAACTCTAGAAGCATTTTCAGAATTTACTATTAACTTATTTCAGAATATTTTTAAAATGCCGCAATTTGTGATGTTTTCATTTTAGTTTTTTTTCCATTTTTTGGTTCACTGCGGTCAAATAAAGAGTTCTACATCAGGCAATTACATTAAAAATGATACCTTTCGAGATGCCCTTTCGAAATTTACTATTGGCATGTATTAGAACAGTTTTCAAAATACCACAATTTTCAATTTTAAAGTTGTATTCGAAAACAGATTTTAGTTCTCTGCAGCCGAATAAAGCGTACTCTGCAAATTATTTTAAAGTCCTTGTGGTGTAATTTCAGAATTTACTATACCAAGATTTCAGAAAAAATTTTCGAATATCGCAATTTGCATTTCTCTTCTCTCGTACATGGACCAATTACTCCCTGAAGAGCAATTTCTGAATTTACTATTCCTCGATTTTTGCAATGTCAGACTGTTGCAAATTAAACGTTCATATTTCATCCTCTTTTTCATATCTGAGAAAATAAAGCATTCTTTGCCGATCAAATATTTGCACATTATAGCTCTAGAGAAGCATTTCCGAATTTACTGTTCCCATTCAGTTTTAAAACGTTATTCAAAGACAAAATTTAGCCCATCATGGCCCAATAAAGCAACGTCTGTAAATCAAGATATGCCATCATTTGAAAGTTCTATAGAAGTTATAATCTTGTTTTTTGCATTTGATCCACTTTGGCGAAATAGGGGATTCTCTGTTAAGCAAATATACGAGTATTGTAAATGTTTGATAGAGAATCATTTTTACAGATATTTCTTACATAGAAAAATGTCTTCATAAAAACTCTTCATATCGAAAAATGTTCTCGTTAAAACTTTTAATACATACAAAAGAACCTACCATGAAGAAAAGTGTATTCATGGACATTTTTCATAGAAAAAGGTGTCTTCATAGATATTTTTCGTGCAGAAATGTGTCTTCATAGACACTTTTCAATACATTTATTCACTTTTCATAGAGAAAAGTGCTTTCATATACACTTTTAATAGAGAAAAGTGTCTTCATAGACACTTTTCATAGAGAAAAGTGTCATCATAGACACTTTTCATAGAGAAAAGTGTGGTCATTAACACTTTTCATAGAGAAGAGAGTGTTCATTAACAATTTTCATAGAGAAAAGTGTCTTCATTGCCACTTTTCATAGAGAAAATTGTCTTCATGGACACTTTTCGTAGAGAAAATTGTCTTCATGGACACTTTTCGTAGAGAAAACTGTCTTCATAGACACTTCTCATAGAGAAAAGTGTCTTCTTTGACACTTTTCATACTGAAAAGAGTATTCATTGCCTTTTTTAAAAGAGAAAAGTGTGTTCATTGCCATTTCCATAGAGAAAAGTGTCTTCATTGACACTTTTCATAGAGAAAACTGTCTTTATAGACACTTTTCATAGAGAAAAGTGTCTTCATTGACGCTTTTCATAGAGAAAAGTGTCTTCATGGACACTTTTCGTAGAGAAAATTGTCTTCATGGACACTTTTCGTACAGAAAACTGTCTTCATAGAGAAAAGTGTCTTCATTGACGCTTTTCATAGAGAAAAGTGTCTTCATTGCCACTTTTCATAGAGAAAATTGTCTTCATGGACACTTTTTGTAGAGAAAATAGTCTTCATGGACACTTTTCGTACAGAAAACTGTCTTCATAGACACTTTTCATAGAAAAAAGCGTCTTCATTGACGCTTTTCATAGAGAAAAGTGTCTTCATTGACACTTTCCACAAAGAAAAGTGTCTTCATTGACACTTTTCATAGGGAAAAGTGTCTTCATTGACACTTTTCATAGAGAAAAGTGTTTTTATTAACACTTTTCATAGAGAAAAGTGTATTCATTGCCACTTCTCATAGAGAAAACTGTCTTCATAGATATTTTTCATAGAGAAAAGTGTATTCATTGCCTTTTTTAAAAGAGAAAAGTGTGTTCATTGGCATTTTTCATAGAGAAAAGTGTCTTCGTTTACACTTTTCATAAAGAAAAATATTTTCATTGACACTTTTCATAGGGAAAACTGTCTTCATAGATACTTTTCATAGAGAAAAGTGTCTTCATT
>JAHXMU010031884.1:0-11817 GCA_019455685.1 Philornis downsi | reverse complement strand
CAACTTTTCAACGAGTTTTCCAAAATTTGCGACTTCGGTTCCAAGAGAGTCAAGCAGCCGAGGGAAGCCATTTGTTTAAGTTTTAAAAATTCCCATGCTTCTACTTTTTAAAAATACAAATATTTTTTTTTATGTTTCGTAGTTTTTTTTTAATTGAATATTTAAACCGCCAACACCCTTATGGCCCACCCTGTATGTATACATTGCATATATGTGACTTCACCCAACGCCCTTTTGTGCTGCTGCGAAAAATGATCTAAATTGAAAAATCAAAATTGTAACTGAACTGTGATGATTTGTCAGGTAAAATGTTTGTGTACGCTGATGATATTGCAATTTTTTATCCATATAAATATGAAATGTCTGCGAAGCCTTACATAGAACGAGGAGCAAGTCTGTTAATAGAGTGTTTGCGTGTTAATAAACTTTTTCTTAATCCAAATAAAACCAAAAAAAATTGATGAGAATTAGGCCGTATTGTCGGTTTAACGACAACTTTAGTATACGAGTATACGTTGGCGGGGAAGAAATTCCAGGAGTTAATTCAGTTAAATACTTGGGATTATATTTTCAAAGTAATATTTTTTGGGCACCGCATATAGAGTATCTGAAGTCTACAGTATCACCTACCATAGGTGTATTGTATAAATTTAAAAATAAATTTGATCGAAATACAAAATTTCTAATATTTTAAGCTTTAGTTTAAAGTCATTGTAACTACTTAGCTATTATGTATGGTTACAAAAAGAATTCGAAATTAAAGTCACTCCAACGGCAACAGAATAAAGCACTAAAAGCACTAACGTGCCAATTTTGTATTGTACACTTTCTCTGTATAGAGATGTTTTTCCAACAGTTTTGCCAGTACATAGTCCTGCCATATGTTCTGTTACACAATTTCCAGCGCTTATCGTTCAAAACTTCTTGCGGGAATAGAACCGTTAACTTTTTTTTCAGAACACATGCACTGATTAGTGAAGAATACTAGTCAGTTTGGTTTCAGTTTGCAATCTATTAACATGGAGTGGGGCGTTAAAGAGAATCGAGTCGGCGTAATAGCGTTGCATAAGTGCGGAAAGAGTGCTGGCCAAATTTTCGAGTTGCTAAAACCACTCGGAATATCAAGAATGTTCGTTTATCGTGCTATTGCTCGCTTCGGCGAATTGTCTGGAGTAGAACACAGGCCAAAAAGTGGTCGCCCGCGCGTTGTTCGTACGAGTGCGGTAGTAAAGGCAGTGCGTGAAAGAATTCGGAGAAATCCCCTTAGAAAGCAGAAAATCATGTCCAAGGAATTGGATATATTAACCAGATCAATGTCCAGGCTGATTCGGGCTGATCTGCATATGAAAGCCTATCGTCGGTCCACGGGGCATCTTCTAACTCCTCAGCTAAAAAAAGTTAGGCTGGAAAGATGCAAGCGACTTTTGCAGTGGCACGCGGACAATTTTCTCATCCGTAACATTCTGTTTATGGATGAGAACATTTTTACCGTGGAAGAAGTTTTCAACAATCAAAATGACAAGATTTATGCCACTTCATATAAGGAAGAGTTATTCCAAGGGTTCAACATGGCCATCATCCCTTTTCCGTAATGGTTTGGTGGGGGGTCTCCCACCATGGTGTCACATCCCTCCATTTCTGTGAAAAGGGCGTAAAAACTGGTGCAAAGGTTTACCAAAAAGATGTGTTAGAGAGTGTTGTGAAGGGTTTTACCAATACCCTTTTCAATGGACGTAGATGGATCTTCTAACAGGACTCTGCTAAGAGTGGCTCAGAGTCAATATTCCTGGCTTTATAGCAGCAGAAGATTGGCCATCAGGGAGTCCAGATCTCAATCCACTGGATTATGCTTTGTGGTCAGAATTGGAGAATATGGCTTGCAAGACTCCCCACAGAAATTTGGGAAGCCTTAAAACAGCATTAACTAGAGCAGCGCCCTCGATCTCCATAGAAATCGTACGTGCGGCTATAGCCCAATGGCCATACCGTTTGAAAGCTTGTGTTAAAGCAAAAGGTGGCCATTTCGAGTGAATACAATTTTTTTTTAATAACCAATATTGTCTTCTAATAAATGAAATAATTTTGAATACAATATGAATATTGGTTTTTTTTTTATCGCGTTTTATATTTGTAACAGAACATATGGCAGGACTAGGTATGTGGTTGTTATAAATTATAATTTCTAATATATGTTTTCAAATGCTTGCACGGTATTGGCCGTCATACGATAAATTTTTCCCAAAATCAGTATATTTTCAATACATGGAATAATGACAAATTGAGAGTAGCTACGTGTCGATCTGAAACAACAAAACAGCGTGTAGAACATTCTGGTAGTAGTCAGTACAGTATTTTACCACTACAGTTAAAATCACTAGAAACACTTTCATTATTTAACTCGTCAATGAAAGGGCATTTATTGCAAAATGTCGAAGAGTTTCTGGTATGAATTAAAAACTATATTTTTTATAAATGTGTTTTTATTTTGTATTAAAACTACAGTTATTATATAAACAATTCTGATGTAATTACCTTCCCGACGGACACCCTGTATTTTGCCAAATAGCCTCTATAATGCCATGCGGCGCTGAAACGTAAATTGTATGAAGTTTGTTTGATAAAATAAATTTAAAAAAAAAGTTCTCCGTTTGGAAAATGTAGAAGGATCACCAATCGTTCAATTTGTATGGGAAGTACCAGAATGGTCGTTTCAATGTCCTCCACTTTCGTTCTCAGAACTTTAACACTAAATGCTTGATATATGGTAAATTTTGTTGAATTTGGCACAACCAATATAGTCTATCATAACCCCGGCTTGGATCTGGAAATTTGAAAATTTTGTAATTTACCTAAACTTTTTTTGTATCCCATTAGTGAGATATTCGAAAGTTTCTCACTCTCGTTGTGTATAAGCATTCTATTTTTAGGCTCACTCAAAAGAGGCCTGCTGTATATTGACGATTCTGAACATCAGTTTGAGAAAATTTTTTTTAGATTTGCTGATTTACTATCGTGAAGGTCTATGCTCTAAGAAAAATAGATTTTTGTATCAGAGCCTTAAACTACTTTTTCTCTCTTTCTCTCTCTTTTATATGCATGATGGATGCTTGGATTCATCACCCTGCCAAATTCCGTCATGTCAAGAAGAATTTATAATTGAAACTTTTGATAATTGCTATAGGTTAGAATTTTTCAATCCTAGTATATCGTCATTATTTTGTGAAGGTGGAGAAAATCGAATTCCTTGAAATTTGCACTTTGTTGGCGTAAGGAGGGGTAAGGAGGTGGCCGATTTAAAGCAAAGGGTTAAAATGTACCGAAATTATAACTTCTAACCGAAGGTATTTGGAAAAAACATTGAAATTTATGGAAATAACTAAAATAGTTGTTTTAACTCTAAAGTTAGCGATGTCCAACTTTTTGCTACATTATTTAAAATTACTGTGTATGAAATTTAGATGAAATCGTTGCGTCGCATTGAAGTCAAAAGTCACAGTTTTTTGGCATCTTAGATATTCGCATTTTTCTGTAGATTTCCATGAACATTTTTGAGTATTTTTTACCTTTTACAAAACGCTACGTATCTTAAGAAAAACCAACGACTATAGGAATTCCAACTCGTTAACTCTGAAAAATACTCTATTTGTAGAAAAATTAGAAATTCTCTTATTCGGCTAGGAAAAAAATGGTGAAATTGGACATAAGCGCTTTCAAGTAGAGGTATTTATGCTTCCAATTATGTACATCTTGTCGAAATACTACCGAGTATTGGTCAATAAAACAAAAAATATTGATTTTTCATTCAAATTTATTATACCACTTTGAAAAGAGTTTCTTTCCGAATACACTTCTGAAAACGAACAATCCAATCATATATGTAAATATATATTTCAAACGGGTTTTCAGGAATAGGGTTCAGCTTTTCCATCAAATTATCTTTCACGTCTTCTATCAACTAAAAACGGGTGTCTCGCAATGGTAATTAGAGTTAAGGAAAGCGGAAAATGTTAGCCGGAGCCATATCACGCGAATACGGTGGTTGTTCAATGATGTTTGTTGAGTTTTTGGTGAGATATTCGTTCACAATCTTAGCCTTGTGAAGTAGCCAATCATCGGGGTGTAAAATCAATTAACTTTCCACAAATCTGAGCCTTTTTAACGAATTTGACTCTCTCAAATGCCACATAACGATCAGATAATATTCTTTATTTATCATAGGATCTTCTGGCAAGAATTTCGAATGCATAACACTGCGATAGTCAAACAAAACAGTCAACAATACTTTGATTTTTAATCAAGTTTGACGTAGGTCTTTCGGTTTTGGCTCAGTTGGACGGGATCATTTCGGGGTTTGTTGACTGGTTTGCATTCCAAACTCGTAAACAAATGTGAGGCAGTTATAACGCATTTATGAAAATAGGACAACCTCTATGCGATTCAATTTTTAAAGAAAATTCCGATTCTTCGGAACCACTCAAGCGGCAACGTGTTTATACTCAAACAATCATGTAAAATATAGTGTGGCGCACGAATCGTGCTACAAATGTAAAATGAGGACCGTTATTTATAGATGTTGAAGGAGTTTTTTTTACCCAGAACTGCACCGAAGTCGTTTCCGTTTCAACAGCATTTAGTTGCAGCAAGATGGAGCTTTAACGATAATTCCCAAACAAAGTAATATCCAGACACTCCACTTTCCGCTGGCCTCCAAGGTCACTTGCCCTGACTGCAGCAGACTTTTTTTAAGGGTTATGCCACAAAACGAGACCAAGGAATTTGACTGAATTGAAGGAGTCCATTAAAACGAAAATTGAGGCGATCCCAACTTCAATCCTTCAGATCGCAGTGAACAATTTTGTGATCAGATTTCGCATATGCGTGAATGCATGGAGGTCATTTACGATCTATCATCTTCAAAACCAATTAGTTATATAAAATAAAATTGAATTGCCTATACAAAAAAAAAAAAAAAAAAAAAAAAACAAAAAAAAAAAATTGAAATTCATTCATTAAAAGAAAAGTAATTTCAAATTCGTTCATTAAAAGAAAAGTTACTTGAATTTTATATTGTGGCACAATTAGCGCCTTCAGGTCGCAATTATATAATATAAAATTGAATTTCCTATACAACAAAAAAATTAAAATACATTCATTAAAAGAAACGTTATTTGAATTTCTTATTGTGGCACAATTAGTGTGCCACCCTGTAGTACGAATTGATTCGTGAGATACAGAAAGCTAAGCGCCTATATCTCTCAAACTTAAGTTATGATTTTCAATCACCATTTCTTTCATTTTATAGATGTTAACTTCAGTGGAAGCTTTGATTGCTCGAATGCTTTTTAATACACTGTACCACTCATGTGCACGCCTTTGCGAAAAAATCGATTAACCGTAAGTCTTCAGCGATTCCGCACACGAAATTCCATTTGCAATACAAAATTGTAAGAAAAATTCTTTGTTAGATATTTTTTATTTATAGTATAAATTATAAAACACATTTGAATTAAACTCACAAAATCGAGCACTGCAACCAAACTAAATGACAGCTCGCGCTCAAATTTTGTGTCAGTATATGACAGTTATGACGACTTAGCGATAACAAGAGCCTTTACAATTCCTTTAAGCGAGCCTTTTAAATGATCAATTCCCAGCACATGTTTGATAGAATGTATTTATTTATTATTATTATTATTATTAATCATTAGCCTGAAAGCACATTTCAAAATTACTTAAAGGTCAATAAAATTAAATATTGATTTGAAGAATAAGTCGAATTGTCCGAAAAAATAGCGATTTTTTTCTTGATATGTATATTGTATAAAGGAAGAATTTTCTTTGAAGTTTTTTGGAAAATGTGTTTTTTGTTATTCGGTTCCATAATGACACATATGGACAATAATTGCGTTAAAAAGAAAAAGATCTCCTCCCATTCACTTTATATATACAAATTTGTTTGTTTTTATATAAACATTCATTTCATTTGCGAGGGATGGAAAATCTCATTTGCATTCCATTCTTCGCACGTTAACTGAACCTGTTCAGAAACTCAATTTTTCTGGTGTGCTTTTGTGAATGCTGCCATTTCTAACGGTATTAAAAACAGTTGCAAAGCCCTAAGGGGTTAATTATGTAGAATGCGTTTGTTTCCTTTAAGTTTTACTGTTGCTTTTGTTTAGTAAAATTAAGCTAACCACATTTATTAATAAGTTTTTTTCATGGGCTTTAAAGAAAATCAATGTTAATTATTTTTTCCAGAACAATTTTTTTTTGCAACAAATAATGTTTGGCATCTGTTTTTACAGTTACTACACTTTCTATGATTACGGTTAATGAGGTGACAAAGCTCCTATTTTAACCAAAGCTCCTGTCTAACCGAAACTTTCGTATGCACATCCCTTAAGCCATCTATTGTACAATAATTGCATTATTTCTCACCATTAACAACTTGCCAAATAATTTTTCGTTTATCGCATAAACGAACTTGATGTCTAATCTGAAAACCCAGGCGTGCGTTCATTTTTATATTATGTTATATTGCCAAAAATGAAAATGCGAACAGAATGATCAAAATAGTCCAAATATAAACAAAGAACATTTCACCGAAATACAAACAGAACAGAAGAAATCGTATTTGAAATGAAAAAAATAAATAAATAGAAAATACGAAATCAATGAAATAATAAATCATGTGTTAATATTTAAAATATATAGAGGCAAATTTAAAAATCACCAGGTTTAGAAAAAAATATCTAAATAAAAATATCATATGGAAATGATACGAGCACCACTTTTTGGTATGTATTATCGGAAGCGACAATCTCTTATTATAATATAAGAATTCTTAGTTATATTTTTTGAGATATGCTCGTATACTGGACATCATAACTAATTTGAAAAAGACAGCAAACGTTATTTGTAAAAGTAAAAAGTGTCCGGTATACTCTGCCATTTCATCATGGAATGGCGAATGACCTACCACAACGTCCAAATTTTGGTGAATGGGCCTTACAAAAGCTCAATGAAAATCCGCTATTTTATCGAAAAATTGTGTTCAGCGATGAGGCTCATTTCTTGCTGAACGGATACGGAAACAAGCAAAACTGTCGCATCTACAGTGATGAACAGCTATATGCCATACATGAATTACTGATGCATCCCGAAAAAACGACAGTCTTGAATGGTTTATGGGCTGGTGGCATCATCGGCCCATTTTTCTTCAGAGACGACCGCGGAAGAAACGTTACCGTCAACGGCGAATGATATCGAGCCATAATACGCGATTTTATTTTTGCCCCAATTGGCTGAGTTGAACTTGGTTGACATGTGGTTTCATCAGGTCGGTGCAACATGCCACACTGCTGGTGAAACAATTTATATGTTGAGGGATGAATTTGGTGAGCAGCTCTTTCGATTTGGCCCTGTGAGTTGGCCCCCAAGATCTTGCGATTTAACGCCTTTTGATTATTTCTTGTGGGGTTAAGTCAAGTCGTTAGTCTATGTGGACAAGCCGAACCCTATTGAAGCCTCACAGGATAACATAACACGCCTTATTCGTGGAATACAGGCCGAAATACTCGGAAATGTGATACAAAATTCGACCTTCCGAATGGACATTTTGAGACGGAGCCGCGGACAACATTTACATGAAATTATCCACCAATTTATCGATTCCAATAAACAAATTTAATATATGAGGTAAATTTGATTTCAGTTCGATTTAAAAAAAAAAACTACGATTAAAAAATCACCCTATACGTTTTCCTAAGGTCCAGTTATTAAAAAAAGACATCTTGAACTATTGGCCAATGCTGACAGCTTCTTGGCGATGATTGCTTCCTTCAGAAGGTCTAATTATTAACAGTACGGATTCCAATTAAGAGTTTGTTTGTAGAGGTGCTGTTCATAGTAGATGATTCTCTGCCAATTCTATCAACCGCTCAGCAAAATCTTCCTGACCGTCAACTTTGGCTTGGCCGCGGTATGTTTCAGCCAATGGCGATTTGACTAGGACCGTTTTCCCTTGACGTTGTCATACGTTGATTCACTTTTCATCACCAATCATTACCCACTACAGAACACAGGTTTGGATGCAATATTTAGCTCCTGTGTTTTTATGATTGTCGGATTTGACGATTTCGATTATTTCTATCGACATTTTCGACAATTGGCTTTCGGTAGTGCATCAGTGACTTTAATACTATTCAATTTTTTAAGCCGCCTGGCATGCATTTTAACTTTTGATGAAGAGAAATTGTAAAACATGACAAATTTTCTCTTTGCTGGTGTTCTTTTTTGGCACGCGCCTTAACAATACTGAATCAAGCAATCACAAAATTGTCTGAGTAGTTCTTTGAGGATGAAATCTTATCTTCTAATGCCATACAGTGTAACTCGATAGCATTTATACAGCGTAAGATATAAAGGGTGTCCCAAAAAGAACGCAAGATTGAATTGTTTCTCTGGCTGTATGACATGTGGCGCCGTCTTGTTGAAACCACATGCCCTCCACATTCATTTCTCCAATCCTAGGCACGAAAAAACTGATTATCATTCCACGATACCGAACACCATTGACTGTTTACGCTTGACATGCCTCATTTTCATAAAAAAAAGGTCCAATGATTCCTCCAGCCCAGAATCCACACCACACAGTGCACGTTGAGGATGCATTTCCTTCTCGTGAATCACTCGAAGATTTTTCTCACGCCAAATGCGACAATTCTGCCTATTGACGAAGCCATAGAGATGGAAATGGGCCTCGTCACTGAAGATGATTTTATCGGCAAAATCAGCATTTTCATGTTGTCTCTCCAATACCCAATTAACGAACTCCCTTCGCTGTCCATGATCAGCTGGCTTCAGTTCCTGAGTCAATTGAACTTTGTATGCATGAAGATGCAAATCTTTTGTCAAAATTGGAGACACCAATTTGCTGAGCTCGGTGTCGAATTGAGGTGGATGGAGTTTGAGCGACATCATCACATACAGCTGCGACATTTTCGGTCGATCGACCTGGCCGAAGGCTCGTTTTTGTCTTTACATCACTAACAGACCCAGTTTTGGCAAATTTATCCATTAATCTCTTTATAGTTGACTCTTTTGGGGGCATTATTGTGACACCAAATTGATCGCAATTTGCGAACTGTAGCCGAAGACTCTCAAGTTTGGTAAAACAATGTTTTGTTCATTCATGTAGCGCTCCATTTCTACTAACCTCGTACCTTCTACTAGCAAACAATAACAATTGTTCAAATGTCAAACAATGACACTTCGAATGGCGCCAAATTTAAATCTTGCGTTCTTGTTGGGACACCCTTTAGATTGCTAAAGCCTTTTATCGAAAATCTATTGGACTTCTTTTTGTCTTATATACAAACTGAAAGTTACGATTCCACTTTTTCATTTGTTAAACCAAGCAAAACCTTAAGATTTCAGTTTGCTCGAGAAATATTTTATTGACATATTTAACCAAGTAAAATTTTGAGGGTACCTGAATTTGCCCAACACTTTTGAAATTGTAAACAAAAATTTGTTTAATTTTAATTTTAATTTTTTTTTTGTTTTTAGTTTATTTTGTTCTTCTGCATTGAATATTAATCCAAAAAAATCCATTAAGATATGTTAACTTGTTCAATTGTAGTTCAAAATCATCATGATGTTTACAATTGAAGTTATTTTACATATTATGATTATATTGACCTTTAAAGTTAGACTGGCATAAAATTTATGTGTCTGCTATGACGACAACTTTAATTGAAATGAATGATTTTCACCATCTCACAACTTTCCTTAATTACCCTTACGGTGCCTATAGAAAATTCCCTTACGGCCATTTCGAATGACTGTCCATAAAATAAATTGTAGTTTTATTCGTGAATTTATGTTTATATAATTTGTAAGTTACAGCACTTATTATATGTAGTTCATACATATGTTCACAATCCCACACATGGTGACAGCACGAGAACGCACATTTTGCGTGTGTCTCCCTCGGTGCCCCTCCCACAACTAATTGAAATATGGTTCCGTAAACTATGAATAAATTTTCATAAACAAAAATATTTTATTTTTATAAATAACAATTGTTTTTTCACATGTCAATCCATTATATTGTCATACTTAGACGTACGAGTGAACATCGTTCGTTCTGTCTGCCTTCTTTGGCACCATTAATATTACCCGCCTTCCCGTTGTTTAGTCGAGGCGCTCACTTGCCATTTTTTGACATACACTCCCATTACCGTACGCGTAATGTCACATTACCACTGTCGTTGTCACTGTCAAAGAAAAAAAAAACTAACAACAAATATTCAAATAAGAAATATATTAATTAAATGAGCTCAGAGTGAGATACGAACGAGCTACGACTGTATAAAACTCTTTATAAATGTAACGAGTAAGAGACGCGAACGTACACAAACTCTATAAATTTCCCAGCGGTGCAAGAAAGAAATTAGTATAAAGGGTGTTGCTGAAAATATACCGAATGATTGCAGTTTAGAATTTAAGTCAGAGTTTATAAATTAATGTGAAAGAGATGTTAAAAGTGCCCCAGGGAAAGAGAGGAGATGAAGAAGATAAACATAATATTATGTTAAAAGTGCACCAGGGAAAGAATTACACACTACAGATCTGGATAGTATAGTTTGCCTCTAAGTACAGGGAGGGCCATATGATTGTTGGCGATTTAATTCTTCAATTTCTTGGTAACGCGCGGCGCGGGGTGGCGGGGGCATATGTTGTTCGCTGCGCCGCTTCTTGGAAATTTAGTCGCCATGGAGCCGTACACGGGATTGCAGCGTGCATTTTGTGTCCGAGCGTATTACGAAAACAATAAATCAGTGATTACTGCACGACGTTTGTATCGACATGAACACGGCTTACACGATTTAAGTGAAGTTCCAAGCGCCAATGTGATACGAAAATGGATCAGAATGTTCGAAACAACCGGCTCAACAGTACCAATTACGGTTCGTGGTCGCCCAGTTTCTGCAAGATCAGCCGACATTGTGGAGCGTGTTCGTGTTTCAGTTCAGCGAAATCCGCAACAGTCAACACGTAAGAGAAGTCAGTCTTTGGATGTCAAAAGAACAACTTTACGACGAATTTTGAAACGTGATTTGCATTTGAAGGCTTATAAGATTCAGATAGTCCAAGAATTAAAATCCGATAATGCCAATAACCGACTTAACTTTGTCAATTTGATGCTAGAGCGGTTCAACAATTTCAACAACGTGATTTTTAGTGATGAGGCCAATTTTCACCTTAATGGCCATGTGAACAAGCAAAATTGTCGGTTCTGGTCCGAGACTAATCCCCGACGCTTGCATGAACGTCCACTTCACAGCCCCTAAGCTTGTCGTGTGGGCTGGGATAACGTCAACCGGTATTATTGGACCATACTTTTTTGAGGACGAAAGTGGGCATGCGATGACGGTTAGAGGGAACAATTATTGCAACATGCTAGCAGACTTTTTGGTGCCAGCTTTGCAAGAACTTCAAGGCATTACCTCGAGGATGTGGTTTCAACAGGATGGGGCCACATGTCATACGGCTAGGGTATCCACAGAGCTGCTGAAAAATGTTTTTCCTGGAAAACTCATTTCGAAAAGGGGGGATATTTAATGACCCCCACGTAGCCCCGATCTCTCTCCATGCGATTATTTTCTATGGGGCTCCCTCAAATCGGTAGTCTACGAGAATAATCCGACCAATTTAGAGCAGTTGAAGAGGAACATTATTCAGGAATGTAACAAAATACCGAGAACAACTTTTCAACGAGTTTTCCAAAATTTGCGACTTCGGTTCCAAGAG
>JAHXMU010031825.1:0-11700 GCA_019455685.1 Philornis downsi | reverse complement strand
AAAATAGCCTATATAAGGAACTGGTGTATATGATCTGATAACAATGGAGTGTGATGTCAAATGAAGTTGTCAACAAGTAATTGAAATGCGAACGACTTTGGATGGAATTGAATGGAAGAAAGTGTCTCTATTTTGTTGAAACTTTAAGGTTTAGGCATTGACCTTGGACTTCATAAGAGTAGACATTGATAGATTGGGAACAGTTTGTATTGGTAGCAATCTTAATATTGAATAGTTCTAATGTATGAGAATTTCGAGTACTAAAGGCTAAATGTTCCCATATATAAATAAAAAATGTAAACAAGATGTGAAAGCATCTGAGAAGCTGAGAAAATATATTGGGATTGCGACGCTAATCCTCTCTCACACAGCAGCCGACTTTATATTCATATTCAGATTTCCTATTTGGAATGACAGACAACCAATATTGATAAAATTGATAATAAATTGATCGTGGAGAATGTGCTTGTTCCTTAAATGTAATCTGAATTTTTCAACATCGATCACGCAGTTGCAAAAGTATAAAAATGTATAAAGGATCTTTGGTATTTGTTCTAAATTTCATGAAATCTAGTACCACCTGCGGTAGGGCTAAAGTCTGCAAGCACACAAAAAGCAACTATATATTCGTATTTAAATTTGCCGCAATAACTGAAATGCCAGATAGGAACCGACTTAAAACTTTTTGTAGAGGTGTAAGATTGCTTCGATCATGTACATAATTTCTTCAATATCATAGTTCGCCAAAATATGGCATTTGACAAACTTCCGGTTCCTACATTTATTTAAAAAATTTTGGATTAAATTTCTGTCTTGAGCTGAAAAATTAAAAAAAATCCAGGCACGACGTTTTCATAATGAGCGGTACCCTGGTCAGATCTGTTCCACATTGGGCGACTGCCTTATTAAGCCTTTCGGTCAGGTAGACAGAAAACAATGCCCAAACAACCCTTTAAAATAATGGAGAATATGCAAGAAAGTTTTAACAATATGAATGAGACAAATGCAATAATAACACGTAGAACAAGACAAAGGGCCGTAAATGCTGGAAGCCCACCTGCACGAAATGCTTCCCTTCTTATCGAAGGAGGGACCACGAATGCAGGGCTGCCAAGGCGCAGGATAAAGTGGACGATAGAAATGAACACGTCCGTGATTGACACTAGAAATAAACACGTCCGTGATGAAAGCCTACTTTAGGGCGACGCGCTCTCAAACTCAAGGGCCAAATTACAGGCAGCAAATGTACAATATTTTTATCCAAGATTACCCAAGTATGCATCATCTCATACAACACACTGGCTTATAGAAGAGCTGCAATTATTACGAATAACCCAATCCCACCAACACTAATAGAGCAAATCCGACAAGCAGTACTGAAGGAGACCACACAGACAAACAACACAGAACATGTAGACGACAGAAACATGGACAGCCCAAGGCACATCGAAACTCAAATAGTTACCCCGGACATCTACAATAGTACCCATACATATACTACATCCGGAGACCAAGAAAACAGGCGTCAGAGGACTCTAATTTACTCTGTGCATTAACACATTACATAATGAGGCAAAAATCAAATACATAGGTATATATGTAGATAAGAAGCTAGACCCATATTAAGTAGATGTAGGCCTAGGAAAATCACTTTTATAGCAATAGATGTATTGAATAGGATAATACTGCCAGAGGAGATGAAAGTCATAAATACAGACTACCAAAGGCTAATTGATGTACTCTTTTGTGCAGCATATGCTATAACGAAAAGGGAAGAACAGCGTCGAAAAATTAGCCCTATGAATAGAGGTATGTATAAACGAACATGTGGAAAATGACGGAACGACTACGAGTAGGAAACACAGACTGAAGAGTAATATCCCTAGATGGAAAACAAGGCTACTTAGCAAGATCGAAGAACTGAGGAAGAACTTGGGTTTCATCACCAGCCTACAGAATAAACGAAGCAGTAAACGGAATAAACACAAATTCAGTACAACAAAGAAAAAATACTCTGAACACACACGCAATTCGACGCATCTAACGCAACAATAGAACAAATTAAAGACACAATAAGGCAGAAAATTGCGAAATATACCCAAATGAATAGAATATATACCAAAAGTTACAATGGAAAAATACATAACTATAAATTCAGACACAGAGTACAGCAATATAGATGTCACAGCAATATAAAATATTGAGGAGTTCTGGTCCAGTATATGGGAAACGGAATCGATATACAACTCTAACGTAACATGGATTAAAATAATGCGGGAGAACACTGCCTAAATACTGAAAATGGCAGCAAGTACCATAAATGCAGAGACCTTTAAAGAGTCCGTGGCAAAACTGCACAACTGGAAGCACCCCGGATTTGATAAAATTGACAACTTCTTTTTTTTTATATATATAAAGCAGCTATCCACCAACCACTCAACGACATATTTAATACATTTATAAGCAATCCAACGAATATTCCAATGGCTTTCAGCAATGGTATCACATACTTAAAACCCAAAGTTAATAACCCAAGAGCGGCGTCCCAATATAGACCGATTACCTGCTTCAACGCAGCCTACAAAATATTTACTTCGTGCATAACTAAGCTCATAAGCGAGCGCTGCACACTGCACCAAATAGTAGCCGAACAACAAAAGGGGTGCCGCCGAGGAACAAAGAGGCATATTTCAAGGAGATTCTCTTAGCCCGCTATTGTTCTGCTTAGCAATAAACCCCCTGTCCATGCTATTGAACCAAAGCAGATATGGATATCAACTTAAGTCCTCCGGAAATATGTTAATATCGCATAGTCCGTATATGGGTGACTTGAAGATGTATGCCAATACGAAGGAGAAACTGCGAAAACAGCTCAGGGTCGTGGATACCTTTTCGTCGGATATAAAAATGCACTTCGATAAATGCAAAACTCAGAATACTAAAAAAAGGTAAATTCACTTAACGGGGAAATCTGGTTAAATCGATTAATACGTTCGCTATACCATTACTATCATATAAGGGATGTCCAAACAAGAACGCAAGATTTAAATTTGGCGCCGTTCGAAGTGTCATTGTTTGACATTTGAAATTATTGTTTGCTAGTAGAAGGTACGATGTTAGTAAAATTGGAGCGCCACATGAATGAACAATGCATTCTCATTGTGAAATTATTTTACCAAAATGGTGAAAGTTTTGCGGCTACAGTTCGCAAATTGCGATCAATTTGGGATCACAATAATGATCCAAAAGAGTCAACTGTAAAGAGACTAGTGGATACATTTGCCAAAACTGGATCTGTTAGTGATGTAAAGACAACAACGCGCCTTCGACCAGGTCGATCGACCGAAAATGTCGCAGCTGTACGTGATGAGGTCGCTCAAACCCCATCCACCTCAATTCGACACCGTGCTCAGCAAATTGGTGTCTCCAAATCCACTATGCAGCGAATTTTGACGAAAGATTTGCATCTTCATATATACAAAGTTCAATTGACTCAAGAATAAGAAAGCCAGCTGATCATGGATAGCGAAGGGAGTTCGTTAATTGGGTATAAGAGAGACAACATGAAAATGCTGATTTTGCCGATAAAATCATCTTCAGTGACGAGGCCCATTTCCATCTTGATGGCTTCGTCAATAGACAGAATTGTTGCATTTGGGGTGAGGAAAATCCTCGAGTGGTTCACGAGAAGCAAATGCATCCTCAACGTGTCACTGTGTGGTGTGGATTTTGGGCTGGAGGAATCATTGGACCTTTTTTTTAATGAAATGAGGCATGTCAAGCGCAAACAGTCAATGGTGTTCGGTATCGTGAAATGATAACTAATTTTTTCATGCCATTGGTTTCAACAAGACGGCGCCACATGTCATGTAGCCGGAGAAACAATTTAATTGCTGCATCAGTCATTTAAATCTTGCGTTCTTGTTTGGACACCCTTTATTATAAATAGTTGAAAAGTCAATGAAAGCATGCTATAACGAGTGAATTCTGACTTTCCAACTGAGCCGAAACCGATAAAAACACTTTGAAGTCGGTCAAAAGTCAATGTAATATTGTTGTGCATTCGAAATTCTTGACAGAAGCTCAGACACTAAATAAAGAATATTATCTGAACTTTGACTGACTTTGGCGCGATGGTTAGTACTCACGATGATCGCGTCACCGATGCAGTCACTTTGATGTGTATGGCGGACATTTCGAATAGTTGAGTAATCGACATATATTGTTAATGCTTATCAAACTGTGACGTTAGAAATCGTCGTTAAAATGAAAGTCCCGTTGAAAGACTCTAAATATAGAATGCATATAAGGTCACTGAGTTTAAGAAGCTATCCCATAACTCATTCATGAGATGCAAGAGAAATTGTGTTTTATCTGGATTATCTTGGATCAGATTAGTGGAAAAAAAAATTCATGAATTTTACACCACGATAACACATCATCTCTTATTGGAAACGAATTTCTGGCCAAAAACTCAATAAATAAGAAAATAATAAAATAATAAAAAAATAAATAAATAAGTTGACTTTTTCTCTTTCCAAAACTCAAATTACCACATCGAGGCTGCCGTTTTTAATGGATTGAAGACATAAAAGGGAATTCACGGCGATAACTGAGGTATTTTCCAAATATTCAAAAAATAAATATATTTTTCAAGAATTGGTCAATACATTCCTGGCACCTTTTTGACATAAAGTTTCGGTTATTTGGTTAAAAATCTAATTTAATTATGTAAAACAAATCGATGATATACAAAGCAATGATAAAGCTAATATGATTTGCACAACTTTGTGTTAGAAATATATATTCAAACTCGAAAGGATTAAATTTGACACCCTGGTTTATTTTCAGTTTTAACACACAGTGTTCAAACATAATATTTTGTCTCACTACTACAAATTATGCATATGTTTTATAGCCGTAGTTTCGATGATCCGTAATTATTATTATATTTTGTGATAGAAATCCCTCTTCTACGCTACAATACTTTTGATTTCCTCACATATATATCTGCAAATGTCCCACTGTTCTCGTTGTATTAAATATTTACGTTATAAGCATATTAACCAAACGTTACTTGCGAATCTCCAAGGAATTCGATTTTAATATGTTAATTATGTAAAAGAAAAGCCAAAGATTTCTCGAACACCTCATAATCAATTTATCCTATATGCATGGATAACAAAACCTGTACCTCGTTCCCCGTTACAAATCTGCAACCCCTTTGCTTTTGGAAAATTTATAGCCTCATCCTCATGTGAACGAAATTGTGCTGTTGGTTAATGTCTGATAAAATATTGTAAATTGTGTCTACTGGAATTTGTGGTGACGAGGATGATCACGGTGAAGATGGTGACGATGAGGTGGCTGTTGCTGTTGTTAACGGCAATAATGCTATTGCATCTTGTGAGCTTTTCTAATTAAGACTTTAGATGTGGTGGCTTGGCGAGTGTTTGCGTGTGGAACGCAATTGCATCTTGACAAAAACTGCAGTGCAATGAAATGAAATCGCAGAGCAGAAGTTTGTGGCATGCATGAACTGATATCAACACAAACTTCCCTCACATGACAGCAATTATTGCTCCTAATGGCCACCAGTGGGCGTTCGATGGTGACTGCCTTCTCCGCGAATTTGTTTGTTAGACCTTACGATAAAATAAATCAAAACAATAATAAATAATAATAAAAACACAGCGCCAAGACATTCCCAAGAGTACCTCCGTAAAACGGCAAATATTGTTAAACCACCAAAAGATCTTAGATCCAATTCCCATGCTGAGTTTCGGAGTTCAAAGTTGATTGCATATAACATGTGTTATGTGCCTTCTTGTGGTGTTGTTTTGAACTTTTGCCGAAATATGTTTTCCACATAATACACAAATCTTGTGCAGCAGACGATTGCAACAGGCAATTCCGAACAATTTCTAATAATTCACAGATGTGCAAGGGTCTCTCTATCAGCCTCATCGATTTCTAAGGAGATGGCATTTTTGTTAAAAAAATGCATGCTTAAAGGGGGAAACTATTTGCCCCCCAGGAGACATATGGAAATATTTCAGATTCAACTGATAGCACCTTAAAGTTTTGCGTTTTGTTAAGCAATCCAGTCAAACATTGGAATTTTTAAACAAAAATTAGCGTGTAATTACTTGCAAATATAATATAAGTTATTTCATCTCCTCTATCATAATATGTGCTGACTTTGTTGTCGTTGTTGTTGTTCATTTAAATTAATACTTTATAACCGATTAATAATTGTCTTGTGTATATTATTGCACTTTTGTGTTTTGTCTAACGTTTTAATGGTAGACGGCTCTTAACGCCTCTTGTGATATAAACAAATGCGTTGACAGTTAATATAAAATGCATGTTATTAATATTTTTAATTTACAACTTTATGGCAACACAGCATAATGTTCAATGAAATGCATGAGTATTTGCTGCGCATTTACATGTGATTAATGTTTCAATGCAGAAACTCTTAATAGCTGGATGAACAATAACGCCAAGTTTCTTTCCTAAGTCTTTTGATTTGTGTATTTGATTCTAAATATTAATAAATTTGTTCGTTTTTGGGGTTGTTGTCCTAAACGACTTCAGCTTAAGCTGACTTACAGGCCTCTACTCAGTGGCACTTAGAAACGACGATACCTTAACGCACTTCACGGACTCGGCTAATGTGAGCGACACGAAATTCTGACAGTGAAAGGGCAACGAAAAAGAAAATAGTGTAATCTGTCAGATGGTGATGAATGAATGCATCATTTAACTCAAATATTTGGGGATGTTTTCTAATGGATTTCATCTCAAGCCAAACAACAACATTTCCTATAGCAGTAGCTAGAAACTATGTTAGTTGAGTTAGGCTGAAAAGCCTGTGGATGGAAACTGCATATTTTTTTAAGAAAATGATCCACTGATGTGCAGTTGGTGCCAACCGATTTTTGGTACAAACAAAAAGCTGACACTACACTATTCACTATTATAACCAAGGCTGCAGATCACGTAAAATTTTGTATTTGTTCGGTTGTAAACCATTTCATCATTGAACCACTGGTTCGGCTAATGGAACGATTTTTTTTGACCACTCGATTCAATGGTTCAAATTAAAGCAAATATCTAATTAAAACCCGATTTGTGTGGTGCGTCATCCGTTCTTTGTCACTGAAAATATTAACGGCAACTGAAGTGTTGATGAAAGTCACAATGCTCCAAAATGTTTTAAAATTGAATTTTCCCTCGAAATTTTAATATTTTAATATCTATCACTCTGTTCGCAAATAATCTCCTTTTTGGATATTTAATCATACATCTTCTAATTTAACATTTCTATTGTTGTCCCACTTTTAGTTTGTGGAATGAAAAACTAATTGCAATAAACGGAACTACGGTTTTTGTGAACTTTACGTTGGGTTTGATTCCATTCGACATTTTTTAGAGGCCATGATTTGGTCCCTAGTTCTGTTCGTAGGCAGAAAAAGTAGCTGGAGTCAAAACCAGTTCAATTTGTAACCGATTTGCCGCCTTGACTTGATGTTTATTGTTATAAGTTTGTATTAGGTAGAGGACTTCGATAGTAAGTTTCACATCGCGACCATCAAAACTATCAGATCGAGTTTGCAGAAAAAGGTGAAGAACTGAAATGTGTGGACGTGAGAATGATGCGAGATCGACTTAGCTGTTCGTAAGAAAGCCTAGAAAACTTAAAGTTTTGTAATCCAGATATAGTGAAAGACTCTTCTAAATATTCAAGAAAGCCTCGTCCTGCTGATATTATTGGTACATTGCATATTGCACTAGATCTCTCTAAAACTAGGTTATATTATAAGTTTGCATTGGGCTCCGATAGTAAGTTTCACATAGCAACCATCAAAACTCTCAGATCGAGTTTGTACAAAAAGATGAAAAATCGAAGTGTGGTGATGTAAGAATGATCCGAGATCGACTAAGCTGTTCGTAAGAGAGGCTAGGAAAGCTTAAAGTTTCGTAATCCAGATATGGTGGCAGAATGTCCTAAGTATCCAAGAAAGCCTCTTTCTGGTGTATTGCATATTCCACTAAATGTCTCTTAACCTATATATATGGATATTAAAATCCATCCTCGGATAAACTCTGATATGTTAGGGAAGGTTTCAAACCGACTGAGGGATGTGATTACGTACATATCAATCCCTTATACGATTGGATTGCGTGATCTAAAGGAATAATATGAAGACAAGAGAAGACAGCTACGTTGTCTTTTCAAGTAGAAGAAATTGTTGTTGAAAGACTAGGAGAATGACGATACTAAAACGAATATGAAGACCTAGATTTCGACCAAAAAGTACAGAACAAAGATAACGATGCGGCGCTCAAATACTAAAAAGATAAAATTATGCATCTAGTTGGCGAAACGCTGGGAATATGAAGCGTGTAAGCAAAGATATGGGAATAGCTTAAAAAGATTAAACATCATAGCAGTTTCAAGATTGACATCAACTCAGCCGCACTCATCGACAACAATGTCCGTGACATGTCTTTGTGCGTAGACAAGTCTGTTATTTCAACGAACAATGCTGGTCCTGGATGAGTTCAATTTTAGTTTGGAAAATGATTTTCTTCAGTCTAAGCTCCGTTGTAAGTGTAATAGCAAATTCTGCTTGTAAACAGATGCCGGATTTGGCTAAATAAATAATGGTAGAGCAAAGCCTTTTCCCTGCTAGCAAAAGTACAATAGAGCAGATCCGATTTTGCACTATATTTTCAAGTTACAGAACCATGGTCAAAAGTGCAAGCCAATACAATAGCTTAATAACTCTGAGCAGATATAGATATAATCGATATAGATATTTTATTAAACTATAGGAAACAGATGTTCATAATGCCAAACATAAATAAATATATTGATGAATTTGAAATTTCATTACTGTACGAGTATATCTCAAATAGTAGAGAAGATGTAAAACAAGTTAACATCGTTAATTGCAATCCATGGATTTGCTCCTGATCCAAAAACATTATTGCAAATGTAAAAACAGACCTTTTTGAAATTTGTACTTGATATCTGGAAAATTAGAGTCAGTTTGGAAAAGCTGTTTTCAGTCCAATAATAATAATAATAAGGATATTAATTATTATTAATAATAAAAGTAGCACTAAAAGTAGAGCTAAAAGTAGCGTTATGCTGTGTAATTATTTTGTATTATGTATGCTAATTTTGTTTTAAATTCTCTTAAGATACGAGATTCTGTTCATATCACCAGTGAACAGGAAGTTTGTGTCTTAAGTCTTTCGTTATGCTTAAGCCACGTAACCTTATTTGCCTGTAGGTTAATGTTATTATTATACGTTTTGCCGTTAATAAATTAATATTGAAATTGGCTGTTTGCTTTGGTGTGGCCCTATAACAATTCTTCAATTTAAGCCAGACAAATCTATTATTAACTGACATACAGAAATCTTCTTTCCTTCGAAGGTATTGCAGCTAAAGTAGAAATACTCCCACTAAATGTTTTACATTCTCTTAGCTATTACACTACAGAAACTTCAAAGTAAGAAAAAATCAAAATGCTTTGCCCCTGGACTATTAGAAAGGAATCTGTGTGTTTTGTGCTTTATGATTTTTTGGTGGGAGCACTCAAACTGATGGCCAGTCGGCAAAAGCGATTGTCTAAATGTTGCAGCGATGTGATTCTTAATGCATTTGTTTAGTTATGCTAATTAAATATATATGTAGGCATTTATGGCTGTTACGGTCTCTCCAGAAATACATACAAATTATGACTTTGAGCCACTCCAGTTCCCAACAGAAATAAAACAATGGGAGAGAAGATGAGGAGCAAAAAGCCACAAGCCGATGAACAAATATTTTATGGACCTCCCAATCCGCCGAGACAATCAAAATTTGGTGTACAAGAAACGGTAACCAAAAAAGGATTGGCTCTGATGATTATCAAGTGGAGTGAATGAATTGTGCAGTCACTGGAAGTCAGGCTGCCAGGCTTTGGCCGTCCATCGATAGGTTGCGCTGGCTCGGTGGTAGTCGAGTTGTCCAGCTGATGTTGTGCAGTCGACATGGCAGGAATGGATTTGTAAAGTAGCACAGGTTGCTGCAACTTTGTGAAGTTCTCGCTGCTCTTAAATCTTTCGCCTTTCGTTATCATGAATGCTGTAGATGCGAATGTGTCTGTTGTTGGTATTAATATTTCTTTGTGAAATTTTTATTGTTATTTTATTATTTGTGATTTGTTTGATGGCTGATAATCACAATCAATATTAAAAATGCCCAATCCTTAGACAATGACACAATCAACAAAATAAGGTAAAAAATTATATTTTTGTATTTGTATTTTCCTTTGATTGTTGAATGCGAATGCAAACAGAAGAGCTGTAAAATATTGTAAGCATTACAGTGGAGCGAAATTCAACATGCATTTAATCACTACTGGTAAGAAAATTGATGAGAAAATAAGTCCCGATTATATACAGGGTGGGCCATAAGGGTGTTGGCGGTTTAAATATTCAATTAAAAAGAAACTACGAAACATAAAAAAATATATTTGTATTTTTAAAAAGTAGAAGCATGGGAATTTTTAAGACTTAAAAATAATGTTGTCCAAATGGCATCCCTCGGCTGCTTGACACTCTTGGAACCGAAGTCGCAAATTTTGGAAAACTCGTTGAAAAGTTGTTCTCGGTATTTTGTTACTTTCCTGAATAATGTTCCTCTTCAACTGCTCTAAATTGGTCGGATTATTCTCGTAGACTACCGATTTGAGGTAGCCCCATAGAAAATAATCGTATGGAGAGAGATCGGGGCTACGTTGGGGCCATTCAATATCCCCCCTTTTCGAAATGAGTTTTCCAGGAAAAACATTTTTCAGCAGCTCTATGGATACCCTAGCCGTATGACATGTGGCCCCATCCTGTTGAAACCACATCCTCGAGGTATTGCCTTGAAGTTCTTGCAAAGCTGGCACCAAAAAGTCTGCTAGCATGTTGCAATAATTGTTCGCTCTAACCGTCATCGCATGCCCTCTTTCGTCCTCAAAAAAGTATGGTCCAATAATACCGGTTGACGTTATCCCAGCCCACACGACAAGCTTAGGGCTGTGAAGTGGGCGTTCATGCAAGCGTCGGGGATTAGCCTCGGACCAGAACTGACAATTTTGCTTGTTCACATGGCCATTAAGGTGAAAATTGGCCTCATCACTAAAAATCACGTTGTTGAAATTGTTGAACCGCTCTAGCATCAAATTGACAAAGTTAAGTCGGTTATTGGAATCATCGGGTTTTAATTCTTGGACTATCTGAATCTTATAAGCCTTCAAATGCAAATCACGTTTCAAAATTCGTCGTAAAGTTGCTCTTTTGACATCCAAAGACTGACTTCTCTTACGTGTTGACTGTTGCGGATTTCGCTGAACTGAAACACGAACACGCTCCACAATGTCGGCTGATCTTGCAGAAACTGGGCGACCACGAACCGTAATTGGTACTGTTGAGCCGGTTGTTTCGAACATTCTGATCCATTTTCGTATCACATTGGCGCTTGGAACTTCACTTAAATCGTGTAAACCGTGTTCATGCCGATACAAACGTCGTGCAGTAATCACTGATTTATTGTTTTCGTAATACGCTCGGACACAAAATGCACGCTGCACTCCCGTGTACGGCTCCATGGCGACTAAATTTCCAGGAAGCGGCGCAGCGAACAACATA